>JADBJO010021990.1:2500-5000 GCA_016801955.1 Conus betulinus
TACATTAGTAAATTGTAGCACAAAATCCAGAGTGTAAAGTCGAGGGCAGCGTGGGGGGTGTGTGGTTATGAGGGTACGGAATGTCGTGTCTGGGGCTCAGTGTGGAGGGTCGACAACCCGGAGTTATAGGGAAATGTTGCTTCTGGCCCTAGGAGAATAGGTCGGTACATCTGCTGGACCAAGGCCAGGGCCGTGGGTGCTATCGTGCACGCGTGAAGTGTGGCCGTCACACCAATAATGTGGTGCCATGCAGTGGAAGGGGACAGACTGCACGTGTCAAAGTGATGCACAGCTCAGGCAACACACCAACACTCAAGCGCAAACACGGGGTGGACGTAGGAGGAGAACAGAACCAGGAAGGCGAAAGGGTAAATGAAGAAATAAGGACAATGAGTGGGCGGTCACGCGAGAGGGCAAGAAAAAGAGGCAGAGGTGAACAACCTGGGGGCAATCATCACACACACAGTGCACAGTAGTGAGTAAGTCGCAGGCACACACACACACAACTACACACACGCGGAGGACCCACACACCCAACAACAACGCGTGCTGTGGTGCCAGTCTACATGGGGGGTGAGCTAACGCACACATGGCTGTGTGATGGCCACCACCCAGTCGCACACAGGAGGTGTCGGTCGGTGGGAATTGGTCCGTGGCTATGGGAAAGCAAGGAGGCGGGTAGAGTGCGCTCGTTGGGTAGCTGGCACTTCATACCCCAACAGAGGGGGACAACAGCAGATGTACTGCTACCACCAGTGGGACGTCCGGGTTGCTAAGTGCGGAAAGTGTAGAGGGGTAGAAGATAAGGAGGTTGTGTGTGCTCAAATGAGGGAGCGTGAGGGGGGTGGGGGGATGCGTGTCGACGGGGGGGGGAGTTGTAGAAAATGTGAGGGGCAAGGTCTGTGACGGGGTAGGTGTCATAGGCGCAGGTGGGACGTGTGTGTGAGGTGTTGTAAACAACACACACAACAGACCACAAACCAGCACAACACGAAGAGGATCACCCACCAAGGGGAAGCAGCGAAACCGACTAACCACCGCACAGCACAACACACCACACACCACTCAGTGGTCAGGTCTGCACAAGTGACGGAGAAAGGGGTAGGGGGGGGTGGTGAAATGTCTGGGGGTGTTCAATGAGTGTCCAGGTGTACACACACACAAAGAGGGGTGGGGGAGCAAACAACAAGCTCCCCACCCCAACAACCAAGATCGGTGTGTGAAAACAACTAGCAAAAAGAATGTGTGCTGAAGGAGTGTACACATCAACCTACGCCGACACTGACGAGGACTTGCGGAAAGGGCAGACCGGAGAACAGGCGTGCGAGGACACCACAGGGTGCAAAGAGGACCCCGACAACACAGTCGGACAGAGCGAGAAAAGGGGAGACTGACGGGGGGGGGACACACAAGGAAGAAAAAAAGACTGGGAAAGGAGAGTGGGAAAGGCAAGAGCACAGAAGGGAATACTAGAAGAGAGAGGAAGAACACACACACCACAGGCATGTGAAAAACAACTCCAAAACTCGGGTAGACACGACCCAGACCACGATGACGGCACGGAGAAAAGTCTGGGGTCAGTATCCGGAAAGTGCAGGCGCATGGAAGAAAAAAGAGGAGGATCGCACACAGCTGGTGGAACACACAAGGTGTGAATGCCGGTAGAAAAAAAGACAGGGGGTTGTGGTAAGGAGTGGGAATGTAAGAACACAACACACACACGATTGTGAAGAAGTCGTAAACCACAACAGCACACACTGTGAGTAAGAAGGAAGAAAGGGAGGTGGACAACACACCACAGGGCACGGACACAAAGAAAACAAACCAAAGACAAACAATCACACGAACAGACAACAACTGAACAATACATGTGAACACAGGTGTACACACGTGTCAGTGCGATCGTAATGGGGTGAGGTGCACACAACGGTCGAAAAGCAGTGACAGCGGGGTGGTGGGGAAAGACAAAGGGGAGGGACAGGGTGTACCAAGGATAGGGACACAGGTGTGAGCGAGCAAGAAGAGACGAAGGGAAAGGAAACACAGACCAAAGAGAAGAGGGGTGGCACGGAAGAAATAAACACACACAAAAACAGAGTAGTGGCAACACCCAAAGCAAACGCACCCAAGGCGAACGAAAAAATGCATGAACGAGCGACACAACCCCACACACAGCAGGGGGAACTAAAAAACCACAACACAAACACACACAACATACACAAACATGGACAACAACACATGCATCAGAAAGGGGGAGGGGAGGGCGTGTGAAGTCGTCTGAAGCGACAGAAGGAGGGAAACCAACAAAAAAAAAAAAAACAAAAAGAAAAAAAAAAAAACAAACAACACCACAAAAAAAAAAGAAATAAGAAAACACACAAAAAACCAAAAAAACCAAAAAAAAACAAACACAAAAAACAACAAAAAAAAAAGAAAACACAGAAAAAACACCACAAGAGCAAGTACTGAAAACAAAAAAACAAAAAGACCACAAAAAAAC
>JADBJO010021990.1:7500-20000 GCA_016801955.1 Conus betulinus
TAACCATATAATTACTGAAAAATGCGTCTATAGGTAAATTCACATCTTAATGCTTTTTCAGGGTTTGTTGTGTCCATGTTAGTTTATCACTTAAATCAGTGGGGTTTTTTAGCATCCATCATCCACATGTATCAAAGTGCTGCCAGTTAATACTTGAATGATTTCTTTCAGCATTCATTATGCACATGTATTGCAATCGCCTCATATCTTTTTCAGTTCCATACAGCACTTGCTATCAGTTATTGCTTTAATTGCCTTTGTCAGGGTTCTTTGAGTCCATTGCTAAGGTGTCCATTACATTTCAATCATTATCTCCAAGTTCATTGTGTCTAGCTGAGTTCTGTGTGTTGCTATCAATTGTATTTTGATATGTTCTTTGCAGAGTTAATTGTGTTCATATGTATCACTGTTCATTTCTTTTTCTTTTTTTTTTTTATTTAATTCTTTTCAGAGTTCTTTGTTTCCAGGCATATTTTGATTTTGGAATCGGTTTTATAATTCAGTCAAGTTTTCCCCAAATTCATTGTTCACATGTTTGTCCTGCATAAAGCCATCAAGGGAGAACTTAGCATTTTTTTTTTTTTTACTGTCATTTTGATAACTGAAGCAGGTATATTTGTCCAGAATTCATGTGTCTCTTTTGTGTTGTGTACCTGATTTGCATTACTTTATGCTCAGGTTTGTGTGTTTACTTGTGTTTGGGCTTGTTTTAAGTGACACTGCTTGAAGGTTCCATCCTTATGCTGTCAATCATATTTCAATCACCTCTTTCAAGGTTGATTGTATTGATAGTACTGTCATTAGCATTGCTTAAATGAATGAAAGTTCTTTTTCGGGTTTTATGAGTTGGAGATACCATACCACTATGCACAGAGTTCTTTAAGTAGATGTATACTGCTAACATGTGCTGTTCTTATAGTTCTTATATGTCTGGGGTTTGTTTTGTCACCAATTACATTTTCAGATGAGTTCTTTTCAGGAAACCTTTACAGTATGCAACATGATTGTATTGTTTACCTTCATTGTTCATTCATTATGAAGTCACAGTTTCCTTGGTGATTTTTCCATCATTTGTCTAAAATGACTTCTTCATATATAAGTTTTTACCCTTAACTGACATATAAAAATGATACAGGCAGTTCGCAAATTATCAGATTTTCTTTTTCCTTTTATTTTCATGTAAGTGTAAAGTTCTTCCTTTCACTAACTTTTTTTTTTTTTTTTTTTTTGAACACTCGTTCTGACTGATGCGCCCGTCATTGGGGTGTTTCCTCTTCACTAGTGTTAGGTCAATGTCTACTTCACGGGTAGTACAGACAGGTCACTCCAGGCTTTCTCATTTATTGGTTTTCCATTGTTCTGTTGACAACATCTTGATCTAATGACTGTAGCAGGAGGTGGAGGTGGGGGTGGGGGAAGCTCAATTTTCTTTGTTGCTTGGCTTTAATGTCAGTACATGTGACTTTTCATGTTTCCCTCTGAATCAAATCGAGGGGGGAAAAATGACTTTATTGACGCTGACTGATACTATGAGTGCAGACATTGAGAACTGGTCCCGTGACCCACCTCTACCCCATGTGCCAGGCTGTTTGGGGAAGACAAGCGCCACAGGAGGACGAATGGTCGGAAGCCGCCCATCTCCACCGCGGCCATGGTGGGGGTACCGGAAGGACAACAGCACGCTGATCAGTCTGAACGACCAGCTCATCGCACTGTTCAAGGTGGAGGGCAAAGTGTACGCCATCCGGGACAGTTGTCCCCATGCAGGTAACCCCTCTGCTCGCGGCCAGGTAGCTTCTGGGGATTTCTAAAGTCCACAGTAAAGGTAGCTCCCCTGTCAACAGTCGGGTAAACAGTCAGGATTTTCATGAACAGGTAATTTACTCACTGCTCACAGGTAATTGTACTGTCAGCAGTCAAATAACTGCACGTCAGCAGTCAGATAACTGCACTGTCAGATAACTGCACTGTCAGATAACTGCACTGTCAGCAGTCAGATAACTGCACTGTCAGATAACTGCACTGTCAGATAACTGCACTGTCAGCAGTCAGATAACTGCACTGCCAGCAGTCAGATAACTGCACTGTCAGATAACTGCACTGTCAGCAGTCAGATAACTGCACTGTCAGCAGTCAGATAACTGCACTGTCAGCAGTCAGATAATTGCACTGTCAGATAACTGCACTGTAAGCAGTCAGATAACTGCACTGTCAGCAGTCAGATAACTGCACTGTCAGCAGTCAGATAACAGCACTGCAGCAGTCAGATAACTGCACTGTCAGCAGTCAGATAACTGCACTGTCAGCAATCAGATAACTGCACTGTCAGCAGTCAGATAACTGCACTGTCAGCAATCAGATAACTGCACTGTCAGCAGTCAGATAACTGCACTGTCAGCAGTCAGATAACTGCACCTCTCTCACTTCTGTGGTCCTCAAATACGCATTTTGACCCTATGCATTGGTCATGACTTCTGAGAGTTGTGTTCAGCAGATGACTCAGCACATGTTGACCCTGTGCACTGGTCATGACTCATGAAAATACACATGTTGACCCTGTGCACTGGTCATGACTCATGAAATACACATGTTGACCCTATGCACTGGTCATGACTCATGAAATACACATGTTGACCCTATGCACTGGTCAAGACTCATGAAATGCACATGTTGACCCTGTGCACTGGTCATGACTCATGAAATACACATGTTGACCCTATGCACTGGTCATGACTCATGAAATACACATGTTGACCCTATGCACTGGTCAAGACTCATGAAATACACATGTTGACCCTGTGCACTGGTCATGACTCATGAAATACACATGTTGACCCTGTGCAATGGTCATGACTCATGAAATACATATGTTGACCCTGTGCATTGGTCATGACTCATGAAATACACATGTTGACCCTGTGCAATGGTCATGACTCCTGAGAGTTATGTTCAGCAGAATATCAAGGTTGAAGTGCTTGTCATAAAGCTTTCAACAGCCTGTATGTTTGCTTCAGAACTTCCATGTATCATCATCTAGTTACATTTTGCTGGTAACTCAATTTACATTAAACAAACTTCACTTGTTTCTTACTCAGTAACTAACTTCATTTTACAATTCTTTTTCAGTGCAAACACTACATGGGGGGAAATAGTTTTAGTCTTCACATGAAATATTATTATAGGATAACATGTCAAAATTTAAGGCAGGCATGGTCTAGTGTTTTAATGACCAGGAATTCAGAACTATGTTTTCATTTCATTTCAATAGACTATGTGAACAAACTTGAATTTTGCTGTCTATTAGAATTTATTTGTATGAGACTGGACTTGCTATGTGCCTCTACATATTCATTGGAATAGAAAGGTATACATGCCTGCTCGACTGATATTATCTTCTTTCATCTTAATTCAAAAACTTTTTGGTTTGTACTTTCAGGCTCTTGTACATGAAAATGGAGCAACCCAGGTCTGTAGATGATGTGAATTGTCATCTTTGTGGCAGGTGGACCTCTGAGTGTGGGAGACATTGAGGAACTGCCAGGCGCTGGGCTGTGCGTCATCTGTCCCTGGCATCAGTGGAAGATCCAGCTGAAGGACGGCAATGTGCGTGAACCTTACGGCCGTGAACAGAAGAAGGGGTGGTGTACCCCGTCAACATCACCAGTCAGGGAGACATTTACATCGCCTTTGACGCCCTGTCCAAAAAGTTCTTCAACTTGGACTTGCACCCAGGGGTGGATCCACCCACCAAAGTGCCAACCTCGACACAAAACGGCAAGCCACAGAAGGTGCCAGAGTCCTCCACGTTTTAATCCCGGTGAAGAACTGTGGGAAAGAGAAATACCCCCCTATCCGTCTCTGGTCTACATGTATTGAAGAAGCAGTCTCCTACTGATGGACAGATGTTCAGGGGGAATGTGTATTACAGGTGCTTGTCACTGATTCCTGTTTGACAATCAAAACCTGTTTGGTAATGTTCAGGTGATACTTCATCCTGTAGGAAGAAAAGCCTTTCAAACGCAGGGCTATTTTAAATTGTGTTCAGGAGGGTAGAGCAAGCACGCTCCAAAGTGGAGATCAATGACAGTGCTGTTTTACATCATGTTCAGAAGGTGTCTTCATTCTGTGGGGAGACAACCTACAATGCATGCCAGAACAGGGATTAGTGAGGGCATTGTTTTACATGAGGAGAAGCAAATGATGGACTGACGCTGAGCTTACTCAGCTAGCTATTGTGATTTCTTCTGGCTTCCCAAATGATGGACCTGTTAACCAAACAGCCAGGGGATTAATATTTTACATGACTGACCTGTTAACCAAACAGCAAGGGGATTAATATTTTGCATGAATTCAACTGATGTAAAGCAGGTTTACCTCTGTTTGATTAAAGAGAGGAAGAAAAGGATATTCTGGAAGATGTTAATAAAATAACAGGATTTTTTTTCAGGCTGATATTTTGGTTGTATAAAGCAGTAGATTTCTTTTAAAGATAGGAAAATGATCATTAACGTTTCCTGCCTAGTACAACTTGTCAGTTGTGGGTTGTGGGTTGGTGTAAAGTCAACATGTATAAGTGATCCTATTTCTCTCCCTTTTCTCTTTTCTCAATCTTGTTTTCGAGTTAGTCTTTCCAAATAATTGATTTTATTAGGTTTCTTTAACATACAGCCTCCTGTAGGTATATGTCTTTACTGTTGTTTCAGCTGGCCAAAAAAAAAATAAAAAAGAAGAAGAAAATTTGCAGAGCACCAGCATTGCATAGATACGATCTGTTTATCACACAAAATGACAGGAAGCGCTGTCTTTGTGATAAAAGAAAAAAAAAAAGGTTTAATATAAAGCAGAAAAAAAAGGTTGTCAGTTTTAAAAACAAACAAGCAAGGTATGTGTGATCTTTTTTTTTTTTTTTTTTTTTACAGTCTTGCTTATTTGTTTAGCAATAGTGGACTATAAGCATTTTGAAGGCTGCCTTTGTAGAATGTGATGAATATCTGGCACTTGAGAGCTGTTATGAAGGGACAAGCGAAAGAAAGAGTATAATAATTCCATCCATCTGAAAGCCTGGGTTCAGATTCCTTCGTCATTTCCTCTTCAGTCTGTAGAGACCAGCTGTGCACATGGTAAGACAGGACCCAGCTCTGCGCACACTTTAACTTTACGCTAGCTATATGCATTGCCAGACATTAGCCGCTGGTTGTACATACTGCTAGACTTTGGGCTCACTGTATACATTGTGAGGCTGTACACACAGGCTGGCTGGAGTGTGGCTTACACATGGGTTGGCTGGAGTGTGGCTTACACATGGGCTGGCTGGAGTGTGGCTTACACATGGGCTGGCTGGAGTCTGCTGTACACATGGGCTGGCTGGAGACTAGTTGTGCATACTGGCTGACTGGAGACTAGTTGTGCCTACTGGCTGATAGGAGACTACAAGTACACATTGGCTGGAGATGAGCTATAGATATTGGCTGATTGAAATCAGCTGTACACTTTGGCTGATTGGACACTAGCTGTACACATTGGCAGTCTTTAGATGTACACATCGGTAGTCTTTAGATGCGCACATTAGTAATCTTTAGATGTACAGATTGGTAATGGTAGTCCTTAGATGTACACATAGGCAGTCTTTAGATGTACACGTTGGTAGTCCTTAGATGTACACATTGGCAGTCTTTAGATGTACACATTGGTAGTCCTTAGACGAACACATTGGCAGTCTTCAGATGTACACATTGGTAGTCCTTAGATGAACACATTGGCAGTCTTTAGATGTACACATTGGTAGTCCTTAGATGAACACATTGGCAGTCTTTAGATGTACACATTGGTAGTCCTTAGATGAACACATTGGCAGTCTTTAGATGTACACATTGGTAGTCCTTAGATGAACACATTGGCAGTCTTTAGATGTACACATTGGTAGTCCTTAGATGTACACATTGGCAGTCCTTAGATGTACACATTGGCAGTCCTTAGATGTACACATTGGTAGTCCTTAGATGTACACATTGGCAGTCCTAAGATGTACACATTGGTAGTCCTTAGATGTACACATTGGCAGTCTTAAGATATACACATTGGTAGTCCTTAGATGTACACATTGGCAGTGTTAAGATGTACACATTGGTAGTCCTTAGATGTACACATTGGCAGTGTTAAGATGTACACATTGGTAGTCCTTAGATGTACACATTGGCAGTCTTTAGATGTACACATTGGTAGTCCTTAGATGTACACATTGGCAGTCTTTAGATGTACACATTGGTAGTCCTTAGATGTACACATTGGCAGTCTTAAGATGTACACATTGGTAGTTCTTAGATGTACACATTGGCAGTCTTAAGATGTACACACTGGTAGTCTTTAGATGCACACATTGGCAGACTTAACTGGCATTAAGTTGGCTAGTAGATTCAAGGCAAGCTGGAAATACTGGTAGATTAGTGACATACTGGACATATTGAGAGATTCAAGGTAAGCTGGACATACTGGTAGATTAGTGGCAAGCTGAACATACTACTAGATTAGTGGCAAGCTGAACATACAGGTGTGTTAGTGGCAAGCTGAATGTACAGGTAGAGTTGTGGCTAGCTGAACATACAGGTGTATTAGTGGCAAGCGGAACATACAGGTAGACTTGTGGCAAGCTGAACATACAGGTGTATTAGTAGCAAGCTGAATGTACAAGTAGAGTTGTGGCTAGCTGAACATACAGGTATTTTTTAGTGGCAAGCGGAACGTACAGGTGTATTAGTGGCAAACTGAACATACAGGTATATTAGTGGCAAGCTGAACATACTGGTATATTAGTGGCAAGCTGAACATACAGGTATTTTGGTGGCAAGCTGAACACACAGGTATTGTTGGTGGCAAACTGGAGCTACTGGTAGATTAGAGGCAAGCTGAACACACAGGTAGAGTTGTGGCAAGCTGAACATACTGGTATATTATTGGCAAGCTAAACATACTGTATCAGTGTATGTTAGTGGCATGTTGAACATACTGGTGTATTAGTGGCAAGCTGAACATACAGGTAGAGTTGTGGCAAGCTGAACACACTGGTAGAGTTGTGGCAAGCTGAACACACTGGTGTATTATTGGCATGTTGAACATACTGGTGCATTAGTGGCAAGCTGAACATATTGGTAGATTTGTGGCAAGATGAACATATAGAGTTTGGGGGCTAGCTGTACACATGTGCACATTGTTGGCCTTTTGATTCACTTAACACATTAGCAGGTTTGATTCTGGCAGTACATATTGTTAGTCTTATTGTTCTGATTACTGTTGACTTTTTTTTAATTAATGAAATGCTTTTATCCATAATGTATCTGACCTCCAAGATGTGTGTGTGTGTGTGTGTGTGTGTGTGTGTGTGTGTGTGTGTGTGTGTGTGTGTGTGTGTTTGAAACTGGATACTGGATGATTTCTGTGTTGAAGCTCCTGGGAGCTTGTTCACAGGTTGGAAGCCATGTTGTATGTTTCTGCAAGTGGCTGTGCACATACCATTTTGAATACTCACAACATTTTATCATGTTTTGAAAGTCATTTGAGGAAGGCATTTTACTGAGGTCATGGCTCTATTGAATTGAAAACACCAAAGAAAAAGATAGACGGCCAGGAGATATAAATGCTTTTTTTTTTTTTTTTTTTTTTTTTTTTTAAAAAGAATAGAACCCAAAAGAGCAAGCATTGTTGTCATGATGACCATCTTTGGTATGTTTCTTTTCTTCATTGCTTTTTAAGATGTGTATATAATATAGCACCAAAATATGTTCTGTTACTAGTGTAGAAGGGCGCTCTGGTTGTAATGTGAGGATCACTCGTATACTTATCTAGTCATTCCATTGCCTATGATCTGTAGTGTGGAGTATGTTGGTGACTCTTATTCTGTGTGTGTGTTTTTAGAGTTTGTTGTGTCTGTTGCTTAAACAAACTGCTTATATCTCTTGTTTGAACAAACTTTTTGTATGTCTGCTGCTTAAACAAATGTTTGACACCCATTGCTTGAATAAATTTTTGTGTGTCTGTCACTTAAATAAACAATTCATGTCTCTTGTTTGAACAATCTACTCAGGTATCTGTTGCTCAAATAAACTTGTTTTTTTTGTGTGTGTGTCTGTTGTGTAAACAAACATTTTTCTGTCATCAGTTTAAACAAATGTTTTGTTGACATGCTCCATGCCCAGTCAGTCAGATTCCTACCACGCCTTTCACCAAACTCCTCATCATCGCCTGTTACCCCTCCTGGGGTACAGGCCGCCAACCAAGGACCTCCAGGCATCTCTGTCCTGGGCTCTTTTCTCCAGCTGGTTCCCAGTCATCCCCATGTTCCTGATGTCTGCTTCCAGGTCCCTGCGCCAGGTGCTCCTTTCACTGCTAACAATTACCTCCCATAGTGTGTCACACCAGGCTTTTTCCACCACCTACTGTTAACAGGCATGCCACATTGTGACACAAAGCACATAGTGACACAATCCACATTGTGACATAACCCAGACTGTGGCATAATTCGTATTGAATCACGACCAGGCTTTTCCCATCACACTATTAGCAGTTCTATTCCATACTGAGTCACAATCAGATTTTTTTCCATCTTTGTGATAACAATTACATCCCAAATTGTCTTACAGCTAGTTTTAGCTCCTTACCATGGCAACAGACTACAGTTGCATCCCAAAATTTGTCACAGCCAATTTTGTTCCTAAGCATGTCAACAGTTACATCACACACAGTGTCACAGCCAGGTTTTTCCTCATCACCATGTCAACAGTTGCATCACGCACTGTGTCACAGCCAGGTTTTTCCTCATCACCATGTCAACAGTTGCATCACGCACTGTGTCACAGCCAGGTTTTTCCTCATCACCATGTCAACAGTTACATCATACACTGTGTCACAGCCAGGTTTTTCATCATCACCATGTCAACAGTTACATCACACACTGTGTCACAGCTTCCTCATCACCATGTCAACAGTTACATCACATGCTGTGTCACAGCCAGGTTTTTCCTCATCACCATGTCAACAGTTACATCACATGCTGTGTCACAGCCAGGTTTTTCCTCATCACCATGTCAACAGTTACATCACACACTGTCACAGCCAGGTTTTTCCTCATCACCATGTTATTAGATACATCCTCTAGTGAGTCAGTCTTGGGCTTTTCCGATCATCATGTGAACATTCTGTATCATGGGCAGGTTTTCCTCATCATTATATTAACAGAACTTTACATACCATACCTTAAGTGTGGTTTTTCCCCATCTCTCTTTTTAACAGTTACATCCTACTCTGTCACAGCCAGGATTTCCCAGTATCCAATCAACATGTCATGCTGTACTGTCATGATCTGTTTTCTTTCTTTATTTTTCATCCCCCCCATTAAGTGTTCCATCCAATATTGTGTCACAGCAACACATTTCCCATAACTTTGCATAATGATGATGATGATGCTACTGCTGCTGCTGCTGCTGATAATGATCATCATCTTCATCAGCATCTTCATCTTCATCATCATCATGTCAAACATTTGTTCAGTGCATGTTTTGACAACCTGCTCGCATTGCTATGCCGTCATTCAGTAGCTCATACTTCACATGTGCAATGGCAAGCACATAATACATTATAATGTCAGTTTTCTTCTTTTTTTTTTTCTGTACTCCACTATTGAAGTCTGCTCCATGGTTTTTCACTCTCAGTGTTTGATGTCACAGAATACTCTTTCTTTTCTCCATGCTCAATGCTGTTTTTTGTTTATTTGTTTGTTTGTGTTTGTTTTTTCTTTTTTCTTTCCTTTTGTTGTTGTTTTTTGTTTATTTGTTTGTTAATTTTTTTTTCCTGATGGTTGATTCTGTACTCTGTATCTTGGCCTTTTCCCCATGCTCGATGTGTGGCTGTTTCTTCTTTCTTATTTATTTTTTATTTTGCTTTTTGATTGCTTTTTTTTCTTTTCCATGCTTCATGTTGTATTCTTGTTTGTTTGTTCTCCACGCTTAATTTATGTTGTAGTCTGTTTCTCATTTTTTGTTCTCCATGCTTGACATTGTAATCAACTTCTTGTTTTTTTGGTTTTCTGTTCTCCAAGGACCATGTTGCAGTCTGTTTCTGGTTTTTGTTCATCATTCTTAATGTTGATGTCTTTTCTTGGTGTTTTCTTCTATTTTTTTCTTTTATAGTTTGCTTGTTCTTCATGCTTGATGTTGCTGTCTGTTTCTTCAGGATGTTTTGTTTGTTTTTTTTCTCCAAGCTTGATGTTGTCATCTGCTTCTTTTTAAGATGGGTGTGCCGTAGATTGTGTCTCATTTTGTTGCTGTTGTTGTTCACCATACTTGATGTCATAGTCTGCTTCTTCTTTCTTGTCCATCATGCTTGATGTCATTTCTCGGGGGGGGGGGGGGGGGGTTCACCATGCTTGATGTTTATAGTCTGTTTCTTGTTTTTTTGTTGTCCATGCTTGATGTTATAGTCTGTTTCTTGGTAGTTACTGTTTGGTGTTTTCTATGCTTGATGTTGTAGTCTGTTTCCTTGAATCTTTACTTCTGAAAGATGTGCAACATTCCAGTGTTATTGTGCCAATCCACCTTTTTTGTGCCAGATTTTTGGGTTTTACATTTTTGATCTCTGCTGGCCAGGCCAATGTGATAAATGACTTGGAGAAAGTGATGGTGTAAGCTCTGACAGTATTGACCCATTTAGGGCAAAACTGACTCTGTTCTGTTTGAGAAACTCATGATGTAAGCACTGGCAGTATCGGCCCATTTGGGGCAACATGAACTTTGTTCTGCTGGAGAAAGTGATGATGTAAGCACTGGCATTACTGGCCATTTGAGGCAACATGGACTTTGTTCTCACGAAAGGACTTCTAAGAGTTTCTGAAAAGCTGACATCAGTCATTGACATGTTGGCATGAAGGCAATGTTCCACTTTATGACTGCCTTGCCAAAATCCGTGTTCTCATACTGTACGCTTAAAACTACATCAGTTATATTAATGCCATATTTCACAGTCAGAAATGTGTATGTACAGCATCTGACATCAGCATCAGGATTAATACTCAGCTATGTGTCGATATCTTGTTATGTCTCAGATGTTTGGTGCCAGCATTAAAGCTGCAAGATATGGTATTCACATTTCTTTTTTTAATGTACTTTGGGTTTTACATATCACCTGATAATGACTGTGTGATCAATTATGTGAAATGTAGTGCTGATAGAGGCAATGAAATCAATTTGGTATTTATCAATTATATGAAATGTAGTGATAGTCTGTGAAATCCATTGTCTGTTTACTGTGTCAGCCATGTATATTTTTAAGTAAAAATATCCATCTCCGCTTTGCCACCTCATTATATCTTTGCTGAGACTTGCTCAGTGCTATCATCTGTGTTTTGTGTTATGGAATGCACCCTCTGTGTATATATATATATATATATGTGTGTGTGTGTGTGTGTGTGTGTGTGTGTGTGTGTGTGTGAGTGTGTGTGTGTAGAGACATATATTGTGTGTAACTGTGCATATATGTGTGTGCATGCGTGTACATGTGCATGTGTGTTTGTTTGTGGAGAGAGAGAGGCAGAGACACCCACCCACCCACCCACACACACACAAACATGCACATAAACACACACACACCACATACACACACACACACACACACACACACACACATACACAATTTTGCCCCTTCTGTGCCGTCACACGTTTAAACAAACTGCATTGAAAGCTGATTTTCCTTTGTAAGTCTCAAGACTTTAATCTTTGTGATGGAATATTCATGATGATCTGACTTCTTCTTCTGCCTCCTCTTCATTTGCATCTCATCTTCTGCTCATCTTCCATCTTATCGTGGTCATGTTCTCTCTGCTCTTCCTTTCCTCCTTTTTTTTTTTAATCTTCTGCTCTTCTTCCTTTTCATATCTTTTTTCATCTTCTTTCTATTTCTACTCTTTACCTTCATTTTCTCTTCTTTGCCTTCCTCTCTTTCATCTTCGTTTCTCTTTTTCTGCTTCCTCTTCTTTTTCATCTTCTTCTCTCCTTCTTTTCTTTGTATTTTTTTAAATCTTCCTTTTGTATCCCTTCTCTTCATCTTATGTTTTTTATTTCTCCATTACCTCTTCTTCTCCACATTTTTCTCTTCCTTCTCTTCGTCTTCAACTTTTTTTACCCTCCTCTTCATCTGTATCTGCAATATTCTTTTGTGCGTACTCGTCTTCATCTTCTTCTTTTGCTCATTGTATTTTCTTTATCATTTCTTCAACAGTTTTATTACAGTACTATTATGTTTTCCTTTTTTTTATGTTTCTAATCCGTTTGTTGGTAAATGCCGGTTCCATATTATGTATACGCAATGGGTTTTTTTTCCCCAGTGATATGAGATAATCTGTGATCTTTATTCTCCGGCATGACCCATTTGGATTGTGAGACCTGACTTGATATTTACCTCCCTTGTCTTATGACGTTCCAGTTTTCTCACTGAATTTTCATCATCTCCTGGTACTT
>JADBJO010021990.1:25000-28625 GCA_016801955.1 Conus betulinus
CCAATCTACCACCACAACCAGTAAATAGTGACACATCAATTGGTCATCCGCGCTTCAGTTAGTTAACCAACTCTGCAGCCAACCATGCATGAGATAACCAGGCAAGCATACTTAACCGACCACACACTAAGTTCTCCAAGCAAACACACTGGTAACCAACATCAATTAACCAACAACACATCAAACTAACGACATATCAATCACATAGCCGCATACTAGTTACCCAGCTACATACTAATAAACTAACAACACATCAGTGAATCAACCATACACCAGTTAAACAACCATCCATGTTACCGGATCGCATATCAATACAACAGTACACACAATGTAGCCAGCTGCAAACAAGGTAACTTCATCACCGTATAATAGAAAAACTAATCACATGAAATAACCAACCACCTACATCAATTAACAAACACACACTGATTAACCAACTGCAAGCCAGGTAACCAGTCACACGCAAGATCTAGTTGTAAAGTGAGACGACTGCAGGCGGAAAATAAAACAAATCTTAAGTAAAATGTTAGCGAAGCGCCAAAGAAAAACGTGGACTAACGAGTCACACAAGACAAAAACGCGACGCGTTTCGACCTCTTAGGTCGTCTCAACGTCCTGCCTTGCGCTGAAGAAATTGAAGATAAGTGATTGCTCGTTCATCTTCGTGTCCTATTTGTTTGTATCTTGCTGAAGAAGACCTAAGAGGTCGAAACAAACGCGTCGTATTTGTCTTGTGATTCGTTTGTCCACGTTTATCTTGGCGGTTCACACACAAATTAATCAACCAGACACTGGTTCATCAACTATACACTAGTAAACCAACCACGCACTAGCTGACCAACCACACATCAGTTAACTAAATATACACCAACCACCCATCAGTTGACTAAATATACACCAAACCAACCACACATCAGTTAACTAAATATACACCAAACCAGCCACATAATCAGTTAACTGAATATACACCAAACCAACCACACATCAGTTAACCAAATATACACCAAACCAAACATACAATCAGTTAATCAAATATACACCAAACCAAACCACACATCAGTTAACTAAATATGCACCAAACCAACCATACATCAGTTAACTAAATATGCACTAAACCAACCACACATCAGTAAACTAAACTATACACCAAACCAACACCACAGCAGTTAAACTAAATATACACCAACCAACCAAACACAAGCAATTAATTAAATATACACCAAACCAACCACAAAACTCAGTTAACTAATTATACACCAAACCAACCACACCTGAATTAACCAACCACACACCTTTAATGAACCAACCTATACAGTGGTAGCCAACTACATATAAATCTAACCTATTACACTTAGAGTTATCAATCAACCCTACACTAATTAACCTACCGCACGTCAGTTAACTACCCCACACACCAATAAACCACCCACAAACTAATTAGCCAGCCACACACCTCTAGTTTGCTAATCATACACCAGTTCATTCACCACACATCCTTAGCTAGCCACACACCAATCATCCAATCACACACCAGTCATCCAGTCACACACCAGTTAGCCCACCACACATTAGTCGAGTGCACATCATATGAACAAAGCACACGCCGGTTAACCAGTCACACAGCATGTAATCAACAAACTCATACAGTTAACTAACGCGCACATCAGTTGACGATCCCCGCTCCCGCCTTGCTTAAGGCGGTGTCAGGCCAACTGACATAACGCTAGAACACCAAGGCTACATCAAAATGTTGTCATGTTCTGCAATAGTTATGCGGGCATTGTCTTCAGTTGTGGACAAGCTCCTAGCATAACATTATCAGTCTCCAAAATCCCCCGAAGCGCTCGGTGTGGCTGCCACACACGTAATGTTCTAATCCCAAGCTGATGCCCATTTGTACCATAATGTTCAAGTTACTTCAGCTGTTCGGGTGATCCCAGGAGTCTTTTAGCCAGGGTACGACAACAACAACAACAACAACATCGGTTGACAAAGCACAGACCACTCAACCAACAACACACCGATCAAAACAACAGTTAACTAATCATAGACCAGTTGAAAGCCACGCAACATTTAACTAACCACAGCCAATTAACAAAGGACACACCAGTTGACCAATCACACACCAATCAGCCAACACACAAACATGGTTATTCACTGCATGTCATTTAACAACACACGCACACACACACACCACACACACACAACACACACACAACCACACACACACACACACACACACACACACACACACACACATATGCACGCACAACACGCACACACCACACACGACACGCACGCACACACAAAACACGCGCGCGCACACAACCAAACCACACCACGAGTAAACCAACCACACAAGTTAATTGACTATATGCCATGGTAACTGACCACACGCGTCACCTGACCAACACACAGTTAACTTACCACACCATCACCTGACTCACCATACTTTTAATTACCAACACATCAGTTAACTACTCCACACTACAGTTAAACACCAACACATTATTTAACTAACCACACACCAGTTACCCAGGCACACACCAGTTAATTTATCCACACACAAAAGTGCTATCTGCCCACCAGTCGAACCATCCCACCAGTGAAAACCATCCACCCACCAGATAAAACCATACACACACCAGTTTAAAATCATTCTACCAAAGGTTAAACCCACCATCCACCAGTTAAACATCTACCAGTTAAAACATCTATCTACCAGTTTTAAACCATCCACTCATCAGTTTAAACCATTCACCCACCAGTTAACCTATCTACCAGTAAACCATCTACCCACCAGTAACAACAGCTATCCACCCACCAGTTAAATATCTACCAGTTTAAACCATCATGCTACCACTAAACCATCTACCCACCAGTAAAAACCATCCATCCACCAGTTTAAACCATCTGCCAGTTAAACCATACCAGTAAACCATCCACCCACCAGTAAACCATCCACTCACCAAGTAAACCATCTGCCAGTAAACCATCTGCCCACCATTTAAACCTATCCATTCACCAGATAAAGCATCCACCCACCAGGTAAACCATCTACCAGTTAAACCATCCCCCACCAGTTAAACCACTGCAGGTAAACCATCTACTACAAATAAACCCTCGATCTAAACAGTTAAACCTTCCACCCACCAATTAAAACTCATTCACCAACCACGTAACCATCTAACATAAAAACCATCACCCACCATTTAACCATCTACCAGGAAACAATCTACAGTAAACCATTCTACCTACAGTCGTTTAAACCGTCCACCCAACCAGTTAAACCATCTATCCCAGTAAACCATCTACCTACCAGTCAGTTAAAACCCGTCCACCCCAAGCAGTTAACCATATACCAGTAAAAACCCTCTACAATCAGGAACATCCTCCCACCGACAGTCAGTTAAACGTTCACCCACCAAGTTAAACAATTCTAACCAGTAAACCATCTATCTACCAGTCAGGTACCAGTCCACCCACAAGTTAAAACCATCTTTCAGTTAAACCATCCACCCACCAGTTAAACATCTACCAGTAAACCATCTACAGTAGGACGTCTACACTACCAGTCAGTTAAACCGTCAACCCACAAGTGAAACCAATCCACCACCAGTTAAAC
>JADBJO010021991.1:0-12500 GCA_016801955.1 Conus betulinus
TATTATGGGACTACTTGAAATTGATATAATATCAATACACACACTCTTAAAAAGATCATCTGTATAGTTTCTAATAGGTTGAAGATATGAAATGGTTTGCGCTCTCTTCGGGAAATCCTATCTTGAGTCAAGAAAAAAAATGTCATTTGTCACTGAATTAGATACTGAAAGACATCTAGTCGCATACTTGGCGGTGGCCAAACTTCCGTTGGTCCTCAAGAGTTAACAGATTCGCTGCTCTGTATGTTTTGAGCGTATTTGTGTGTACTGGCACACCAAGTGCCAACTTAACAGCTTTATCTATTGCTTTGTGTTTTTTTTAGCAGCGTCTGTGGAGCTGAGAGATAAACCTCTTGACCATAAGTTAATTTCGATCGAACTAAACTGGTAGCAATGTGTAAAGTGTTTGAGTATTTGTCCCCATGACTGAGCATTAATTATTGTGAGAAAATGTCATCTTTGTCTGGCTTTACTTATTATGTGTTCAATATGATATCGCCACTTTAACTTAGGGGTTAAGAAGGCTCCTAAAAATTTTTACAGCTGTTGAATATTTAAGAGTGTTGCCTTTTATAACAAGTTGAGGAGGGTGCTTTGGGGAGTATCACCATTAAGTTTTTTTAAAAAGCATTAATTGAGTCTTTTTCTCCCGAAAGTTCTAAAACCATTTTCTTTCAAGTATAAGTCTAACTTACCTAGCTCAACTTGATACAGTTTTTGAACATGCATTATAACTCTCTTATTTGTTTGTTTTCCGACGTTTGTATTCATCCATATATAGCAATATCATCAGCATATTGAACAAGATGGATATTGCCAGTTTCGGATCTACGTTTACCTTGCTTGCTTGAAAGCGCTAACTCGCCCATTTATACCGACGGATGCCTCTTTGTGGCTAGTCTTCTGTAAACGTCTGTCCATCTTGGTGCCTTATGAGATCATAGTCCACATATTGTGGTAAGCGAATACAGCTGATCGTTGCTTCGTGTTTCTCTGTTTGTTTGAGTCTTTTTGCTAATCTATTCTCCAAACAAGATCTTTAATGTTAAAAACACACTGATTCTAAACAGCCATTTGTTTGTTCCATGCATTTGCTGATCTATAAAACCAGTGTGTATTCCCTTGTTTAGATGCATACCCGGGGATTTAACCCCCCCCCCCCCCCCCACACACCACCACCACAACTTATGTTCATAATGTATATAAGACAAGCGCAGACAAAAAAGAATTTGACTGAAAAAAACGAATCGTTATTCAGAATGGATGCAGCCAGTGATGGAGACAATAAATACAATGGTTATGACTATATGCAATCGCCTCTTCATTCTGATCAACGACGCCAGGAGGGATCCACTCATCCCTCACAGTCGAGTGATTATACGACTTTATAACTAACATAGGGGGGGGGGGGGGGGGGGGGGGGGGGAGGGGGGAGGGGGGAGGGGTCAGATGCTGACTGGCATCCCACATTTTCCTCTAGACGCCTCTGACACTCCAACCCTCACACGCCTGTTGTCATGGGACTGGACAGGCTCTCAAAGCATTTCAGCTGATTCAGTGTAACTGGTTGGACCCATGGATAAATTACACATTTCGCATTGTGATCATCTTCACAGGGAATGTCAAAGGGGGGAAAAATTCAGTGGTGGGAAGTGACTTTTTCTATGAAGATTGCTTCTACTCTCTGACGTTGAAATCACAAAGATCTGGGCACTCATAAGTGAGATCAAATAGATCTGTACATGAAATCCTAATTGGAAGATAGGGGGGGGGGGGGGGGGGGGGGGGGGGGGGGAAGAAAGAAAGGAGGGAGGAAAAACCGTTGTTTCTCGCATTTCAACGCCACAGAAACGTCGCTCAAGCACATGCAGTGTGCTTTTTCTTCTGCTCGTTTTGTGTGTGTGTGTGCGTGTGTGCGTGTGTGTGTGTGTGTTGCTGGCTGTTTGTTGATGGCCCTATCGACCCAGTTTGCCTTCACTGACAGACTTCATTTTTTGGCTGGACCCACAAAGAGGGAGTGAAATGCCCAATGCTAGGATTTACCCCACACCCACACCCCACACATACGCACAGACACACGGGACAGACACACACATATTCACATACGTGCATATGCGCATGCGCACGGGCACACATACTCATACACAAACACACACACCACACACACACACACACACACACACCACAACGGACAAACAACATACACATATATGGCACACACAAACACACGCACACACACACACCACACACACACAACACACACACGCAAGCAACACATAGCGCACGCACCAAACATACACACAAAACACACACGTACACGCACACACACATACACACACGCAGCGGCAAGTGCATGCACAACATACACACAAACAGTAACACACGTACACGCGCGGGCGTGCAGCGGGCGCGCGCGCGCACACACACCACGCGCTCACTCACACACACACACACCACACACACACACACACAAACACAACACACCACACACACACACACACCACACAAAACAACAAAACAAAAAAAAAAAAAAAAAACAAAAAAAAAACATATCAACAAGCAAAAGTATTGGGAATCAATGAAGTGAGTATTTTTGTTTACAGTTACTGATAACGTACTTCAATCGTTTCCACCTTAGTTGTCATGATCACTCAAGCGATTGCCATTGGCCTCATTAGTCGCCGAAAACTACTGCATCATAGTCCGTGTGAACTGAGCACAGGCAGGAAGAACAACTGTTATTCCAGTTTTCAGAACATCATCGTTGTATCATTACATGCATGGTCCACTTGTTCTGTTTTACAAGTGTGAACGTGCCATGCCTGCTGCCTTCTCAGAATGTTGTCGGACATTTCCTGGTGTGAGTGATTGTGTACTTTCGTTTTGCCCCAAGCTGAGAAGGATCGTAACACAGGCGGCACACGCACACTCTCTATACATTAGCCACAAAACACACACACACAACACACACACACACACACACACACACACACACATGACACACAGAGAGAGAGAGAGGAGAGAGAGAGAGGAACGCGCGCACACACACACACACCACACACACACACACACCCACACACACACACACACACACCAGACGCACGCGCGCAACGCAACACAACACAACAACACACACACACACACACACACACACACACACACACACACACACACACACCACAACACACACACCACACATACGTACACACACACACACGCGCGCGACGCGCGCGCACGCGCACAACACAAACACACACCACACACACAACACACACAAAACACACACACACACACATACACACACTAAACACAAACAAAAGATGGACCAATTCAATGTGCACAATCCAGCGTTCTCGAGAACTTTTGGAGGAGAGAGAGAGACAGCGAGAGAGAGAGAGGGGGAGAGGGAGAGAGGAGGAGAGGGAGGAAGGAGAGACCAGTTAGAGAGGAAGTGGAGGAGAGGGTGGGGGGGGGGAGCCGTTTCGTGAGCGAAGGAGAAGACAGGGGGGGGAGAGAGGGGGGGGGGAGCGTAACAGGGGAGCGGAGCGTACAGGGGCGGGGAAGGACGTCGTAAGCGGTCGTGAAGCGTTAGCGGGGGGACGGGACAGCGCGTGGGGGGGAGACAGGGAGGGGTGAGCGTAAACAGATGAGGGGAGATGGGAGGATTAGAGGAGGATCAGGTAAAGGAGAGAGATTAGCGAGAGAGGTGATAAGAGGAGAGAGAGATCGCAAGGCAGACAGTTGAGAGGCGGGGAAGAGAGATTGCGAGAGAAGGAGGAGAGGAGTGCCGAGATAAGCAAGGAGGACAGTGAGGAGAGCGAGAGGAGAGAGGGAGAGGAGAGAGACCGGAGAGAGAGAGAGAGAGAGAGGAGAGAGAGAGAGAGAGAGAGGAGAGAGGAGGGGAGAGCAGGGTAAACAGAGAGGGAGAGAGATAGCAAGGCCAGGACAGTGGTGGTGAGAGAGAGAGCAAGGCAAACAAAGAGGGAGAGGAGAAGAGAGCCAGGCAGACGAAAGAGAGGAGAGAGAGAGAGAGAGAGAGAGAGAGAGAGAGAGAGAAGAGAGAGCAAGGCAGACGGAGAGGGAGAGGGAGAGAAGAGGGAGAGAGTACAATGCTGAAGAGAGAGAGAGAGGAGTATAATAATGCTAGTCGATGTATTGAAAGAACTTGGCATGATAAAAAGGGCAAGGCCCTCAAGGCCTGCCCAAACATTTTTTCACGTGCACTCAGCTTGAACAAAACAAGCGAAGTGATTTGAACAGCTTTCATTCACCTGACGTGACTTATCTTAGGTGCAATGCCTAACATCCCACGGAGTTCATAACAACAACGACAACAAAAACAACAACAACAAGAAGAACAACATGTAACATCTGAAGGTAATAGAAACAAGGACAAATCTGAGTTTAAAAGGAAACGGGAAACTCCTCACTGCTTTCACCCAAGGTCCACTTAGCCTTTAATAAACTAAGAATGAATCATTGTGGGAGGGTACAGTTGTGTATGTGTTGGCGGGGAGGGGGGGGGGATAGGGGGATGGACGAGGCGAACGGATGTGAGGGGGGGGGGGGGGGGGGGGTAGGGAAGGGAGAGAAGGGAGAAGAAGGGGCCAATGATCATGAGGATACCCTGTAAAAGGGGGATTCTATTCATTAATATGATTTGCTATCTTAAGTAATCTGGAAAATGCGACGACAGGGCGGAATTTCTTTTCTTTCTTTTTTTTTTTTTCTCAATAAAAGCAAAAAATCCCTTTAGCAACGAGACAAAGCTCGGTCTGTAGATGAGACGGTCAACGGAAAGAGAAAAGGGGTTGGATATACATACTGCTTACTTAACGTGATACTTCGTATTTCCTCTATTGTTTTTAGAGAAGAGAGAGAGAGATAGAGAGAGAGAGAGAGAGAGAGAGAGAGAGAGAGAGAATGAGAGAGACGAGAGAGAGAGAGAAAAGCAAAGTCTTTCGAAAACCTCTATCAAAGAAACCAGCGTACACATTTTTTTTTTTTTTCAGTTTCTGTACATCAAAACGTACGTATTGATAGCGTTTGTTTGTCGGCTTTTGTGGGTTTTACAGACGCACAAAATCAAACCACTTTCACGAGGATAACAAAAACGTAACAGCAAATACAACTTGAAAGTCGATATTTATTCAGAGAAAGATGGGATGAAAGTGAAGAAATGTATACTTCTTTGCGCGAGAAAATTCGTTGGCTAATACACATTTGAAAATAGAAGTGAAAATGAAACCAAGAAAGGTAGAAACCAGTCATGTTCTTTCATTTTCTTTCTTTTTTAAAATCAGATGACTCTTCGATGCAAAAAAAAAAAAAAAAAAAAAAAAAAAAAAAAAAAAAAAAAACCGACTGTTGTCAACTGGGACCTGAATGGTGAAAGATCTTGTTTGCATGCAACTTGCTTAGTTTCCTTTCTTTCGATAACCGTCAGTAGAACTGTTCTATTTTATTATCCCCCCTTCTTTCAATAAACCGTCAATAGAACTATTCTATTTACTTATTTTCCTCTCTTTTAACAACCGGCGACAGAGCAGTTCTATTGACCTATTTTCCTTTCTTTCAATGACCGTCAAGAAAACTGTTCTCTTTACTTAATTCCCCTTCTTTCAACAACCGTCGATAGAATTGTTCTATTTACTTATTTCCCTTCTTTCAGTAGCTGTAAATAGAACTATTCTATTTACTTAGTTTCCCTTCTTTCAATGACCGTCAATAGAACTGTTCTATTTACTTATGTTCCCTTCTTACAATAACCGACAATAGAAATGTACTATTTACGTATTGTCCTTTCTTTCAACAACCATCAATAGAACTTTTTTTTTTTAATTTACTATTTTCCGTTCTTTCAATAACCGTCAATAGAACAGGTCTATTTTCTGTAATTCACGCAGGATTTTGAATTCATATCCCAGTGCTTGTAGGCGAGTTGTCGAAATTGAGCCTACTGTGAGACTTTATTCAACGTCAGGATTTAAGCAAAGTCAGTGCCGTGTAGGACTGGTAGGTGATGCTAAGCTTGGTAGGCGATGTTGGATGGTAGGTGATGCAGGACTGGTAGGTGATGTAGGACTGGAGGTGATGTAGGCTGGTTAGGTGATGTGAGCTGGTAGGTGATGTTGAGCTGGTAGGTGATGTAGGACTGGTAGGTGATGTTGGACTGGTAGGTGATGTTGGACTGGTAGGTGGATGTAGCATGTGGGTAGGTGATGTTGGACTGGTAGGTGATGTTGAGCTGGTAGGTGATGTTGAGCTGGTAGGTGATGTTGGACTGGTAGGTGATGTTGGACTGGTAGGTGATGTTGCTGGTAGGTGACTGGTAGGTGGTAGGGACCGATGTTGGACTGGTAGGTGATGTTGGGCTGGTAGGTGATGTTGAGCTGGTAGGTGATGTTGGGACTGGTAGGTGATGTTACTACTGGTAGGTGATGTTGGATGGGATGTGGTACTGGTGATGTTTGGACTGGTAGGTGATGTTGGACTGGTAGGTGATGTTGGACTGGTTGGGTGATGTGATGGAGGGACTGGTAGGTGATGTTGAGCTGGTAGGTGATGTTGAGCTGGTAGGTGATGTTGAGCTGTGTTAGGTGATGTTGGGCTGGTAGGTGATGTTGGGCTGGTAGGTGATGTTGCAGGACTGGTAGGTGATGTAGGACTGGTAGGTGATGTTGAGCTGGTAGGTGATGTTGATCTGGTAGGTGATGTTGCTGGTAGTGATGTTGGACTGGTAGGTGATGCAGGACTGGTAGGTGATGTTGGAGGGGCTGGTAGGTGATGTTGGGCTGGTAGGTGATGTTGGGCTGGTAGGTGATGCTGTGGACTGGTAGGTGATGTTGGGCTGTTGGGCTTGTAGGTGAGGTTGGGATGGTGGTAGGATGTTGAGCTGGTTGGGACTGGTGGTAGGTGATGTAGGACTGGTATGATGTTGGACTGGTAGGTTGGGGCTGGTAGGTGATGCAGGACTGGTAGGTGATGTAGGACTGGTAGGCTGGCTGTAGGTGATGTTGAGCTGGTAGGTGATGTTGAGCTGGTAGGGTGATGTTTGAGCTGGTGGTAGTGATGTTGAGCTGGTTGGTGATGTTGGAGCTGGTAGGTGATGGGTCTGGTTGGATGCTGGACTGGTAGATGTTGGGCTGGTAGGTGATGTTGGACTGGTAGGTGATGTTGGACTGGTAGGTGATGTAGGACTGGTAGGTGATGCTGGGACTGGTAGGTGATGATGAGTTGGGCTGGTAGTGATGGGGCCGGTAACAGTTGTGGGTAGAAGGTTCACCGAAGTCTGCATGTTGTAGACATGCCCTCCAGAGCACAAGCCTGCAGGGTCTCATCAAAGTGTTGGTTTTCTGGACAAGTCTTCATCTCCCACCGATCCTATGGTGGACCCACATTCCAGGTACGGGGCGCATGTCACGTCACAGACATGGACCTTCATGTTCAGGGTTCGCCGGATTCAAACACCAGTAAGTTTGTGCGGACGCTGCGAGACATCCGTCAGCATAGGTTGGTGGAATGGGGGATTTAGGACTGGGGAGGTGATGTAGGACTGGTAGTGGTTTAGGACTGGTAGGTGATTTAGGACTGGTAGGTGATGTTGGGCTGGTATGTGATGTAGGACTGGTAGGTGAAGTCGGACTGGTAGGTGACGTTGGACTGGTAGGTGATGTCGGACTGGTAGGTGACGTTGGACTGGTAGGTGATGTCGGACTGGTAGGTGAAGCTGGTTGTTGTTCTGTGGGCAACAAAACAAACACACCGCCCCATTTTTTTTTCTGTCTAAACAGACAGAAAAAAAAAAGAGAGAGAAATAACCAATAAAAGCCAGGCAGTAGAAAAGTTGTATAAGTAGTAGCGGGACGACGTCGTTTAACAGCTACATAGGCTGAGAATGCTAATAATGAAATGTGCTGGAAAAAAATAATGACAAGAGCTATACCAACGGTCAGGTTCCTCAACCAGACAGGCGTGCAAGAACCCACAGGGGAAAAAAAAAGGAAGTTCTCTCTCTCTCTCTCTCTCTCTCCTCTCTCTCTCTCTCTCTCTCTCTCTCTCTATCTCTCTCTCTCTCTCTCTCAGTTTGTTTTGAAAATCCACTTGGTCGGAAAGCAAAAAGCAAAAAAAAAAATAAATAAATAAAACGTCCGCAACCAGTCAAACCCAGAAACGCCATTTTCCCCACATTCGACTCGACCTGTGCTAAGTACATGGGGCAGCAGAAGAATGATGAACGCAGGGTTGAGTGGGAAAGATAACGTGAGGCGCCCACGTTCATACCTATGTCTGACATCATCCCCCCCCCCCCCCCCCCCCTCACTCCCCCCCCCCTCCCCCCCCCCCCCCCCCCCCACCTGACAACAAGCGCTATGAAGTAGCGGTCAGCAAGGACACTGGCAGACGGCAGTCTGGCGCTATCGCCACCGCTTTCACTGCAGGTATTGAAGTCAGTGCTGTCTTTGTATGTTTCAGATGTTGTTGAGATTGCCATAGCTATTTCCCAGTCACAGGTTACAATTTTTTTTTTTTTTTTTGGTGGTTTTTGGTCCGTCAAGATCGACAGGTTCGTGTTCCTCTATGGTATTTCAGTTATGTAATATTTTATGTATACGATGGGAATTGAAAGTTCTACACTGGGTGATAAGCTGCGTGTGTAGTGTTTTGTTGTTGTTGTTGTTGTTCCAATTACGATTATTTTTTTTTTTTATGTCTAATAATTTATCATCTCGCGATGAAAAGACGGTGAAATAAAACCACTTAACTGAACTGCCAGCGGGGGGCCGGAACAGCTCAGTTGGTAGAGCGCCGGACTCGTGCTCCTGGGGTTGCGGGTTCGAATTTCGTACAGGGGGATTTTTCCTCGGAGTCAACATTGGTTCTGACTCCATTCCCCACACAGTCCTTCGAATGAGGTTCCGCGTGTGAACGCGCGCACAACATCTTGCAGACACGTCAAATCCCATCACCAACTTTCGGAAGAGAAGGCCAGTTCGGCCGTTGGTATGGATGACACGTTACACATAGCATGCACCTTCTCCGAAGATGGAGTATGGCTGCCTTAATGGCGGGATAAATAAAACGGTCATATACACAAAACTCCATTGCCTGTCTATACAGGCAGTGTACGCAGAAAGAAAGAAAGAAAAAAAGAACTGCCACCGCGTCACTACCACGGTCTGCGTCCTCATCCCACCCCAATTCTTAACCTGATTATGCTGGACTTTATTATTATTTATTATTATTATTATTGTTATTATTATTATTATTATTACGATGAATATTTGTATAGCGCCTGTTCTCGGCTAGAGACCAGGCTCTAAGCGCTTTACAAAACCACACTCGTTTACACAACGGACTGCCTACCTGGGTAGTGCCGCCTGAAGAGCTGCCAGCTGGCGCTTCGTTCAGTCGTTTCCCGAGTCATCCAGTCAGTATCATTCAACATCATTCACTCAAATTCCTTACTTCCTTCATTCTTTCCATTTCTCACGCAGGGTGCATGCTATGTGTAAAGTGTCACCCATACCAACGGCCAAACTGGCCTTCTCTTCAGTTGGTGATGGGATTTGACGTGTGTGCAAGATGTAATGCATGCATTCACACACGGAACCTCGGTTTATAGTCTCATTTGAAGGACTGTATCGGAAATGGAGTCAGAACCAATGTTAACTCCGAGGGAAAAATCCCCCTGTACCGAATGGCCCGGCGGAGATTCGAACCCGCAACCCCAGGACCACCAAGATTACTACGAGTCCGGCGCTGTCTGTGCCCATCATGCTGTAACTCACAGATGTGACTTAAAGGTGAAAAGTTCGTCGCAGAGATCTATATCTGTCAGACAGTGTGGTCACAGATCTTTTTGAGATCAATCGACGTGTCCCTTATATGTACTGAAAGTGCGCATCATCAGTTTGACGTCCTATTCTGACATAGCATGCACTACCCTTACTATGATTGTGTCCGTTAGCTACTACTTTGTATTTAGTTTTTTTCTCCCCTTCACATTTCCACTTTCTGTAGAGGTGACATCAAATGATCTTGTAAAATATTCAGCTACAGCTTTTGCAAGTAATATCATTGAACATGTCTTCTATCAGCGTATAAATAGTTTAAAGTGGTCATGATTTGTAACACTTACCTTATTGCTGAAAATGTCAATCGCAGATTAACAGCTGTTACAATTTAGTGACTTTTGTACGCTTACCATTCTGCCACATGTGATAACGCTCATGCTTGCACTTCTAATGTTAAAAATTTCACACACACACACACACACACACACACACACACACACACACACACACGCACGCACGCGCACACACACACACACACACACACACACACACACACACACACACACACACACACACACTGAGACACACATACACACAGACACACAGACACAGACACACACACCACACACACACACACACGCACGCACACACACACACACACACACACACACACACACACCACACACACACACACACACACAATTTTCTCTCTCTCTCTCCTCTCTCTCTCTCTCTCCTCTCTCATCCTCTCTCTCTCTCTCCTCTCTCTCTCTCTCTCTCTCTCTCTCGCTCAAGTACTCGCTCAAACACGCACACGTTCATGTGCACACCTACTTAGCATGTACAGGAAGGATAGGAAGAAGCGGAAGAAAAGCAGAACACACACACACACACACACACACACACACACACACACACACACACACACACACAGAGAAAAAAGAAAAAGGGGAAAAAAAAAGGGGGGGGGGGGGGGGGGCACATACCTACACCTACACCTACACTAGAAACACATGTAATTCTGTCTTAATCATAATTGTATTCTTTGTGATAGCGTAAAATAAAATCAGCAAATATGTGGCATATTCTTAATCATATCAACGATGCTATCACTATGTGTGCAACTCTAAGGAAACACCCGTTGCTTGCATTCTCTCTTTTTGTAATATTACATATCAACCTAAATGATGAAAATTCTATTCGATAGTCACAATTACACTTGGTGACTCTTTAGCATTAGTTGGAAGGTTCGAACTCCATTAACAAGCGTTAAGTAGTACCGACAGGTGAAGCTGGTCTTGAATGTAAAGTGTGGCTGGGGATTTCTGTGTGTAGAAGCTGATTATATTCTGTTAATGTTGTTTTAGTCCTACCGTTAGGATACACACCGCGCACAAACGGATCAAAATCCTTATTTCCTGGACACATCCTTAAATCTCAGAGCCCTGTGGGGGCCCCACTTTCCACACACACACACACACAACACACACACACACGGTGCATGTTTTATCCCAAATATTGAAATACTATTCCGGTCAAAAGCCATTTCAGCTTTACATGATTATTACGTTATCGACATATGGGTCCACTCATAATGTTACCAACAGTTTCGATTTCACTGAAAAAATTGATAATCGGTTGATTCAGATTTACGTCTCTCAGGTTTTGCGTTTTACGTGTTTCACTGTGACGTTTTCTGTACAAAATGACGTATGCACAAAATGCGTAATGATTTCAGAGGTTTTTCTTCAAAGCATCAGAATAAAGCAGTTAATGTCAGAAGTACCCAGACATGGTCTCTTGAAAACAAATCGAGAATTTTGATTGGTTAGAACGTGTGATAGTTCTCAATACCTCTAGAAAGCTTCAGCCTCCGCTGCAGCCGGTGGGGTGGTCTTGGGTCTGGAGAAATGGCGAGATGTCCGTCTGTATATCCCACTACACCCTCTAAAATAGTCATGGAGAGATACATGTCCACCCTCCACTGTACCCTGTAGAATGGTCTTGGAAAGGGAGTCATGGAGAGATACATGTCCACCCTCCACTGTACCCTGTAGAATGGTCTTTCACATGGAGTCATGGAGAGATACATGCCCACCCTCCATCGTACTGTGTAAGGTGGGCTTATAGGAAATCGTGGCGAGACATATGTCCAACTTTCCATTGTACCCTGTAGAATGGTCTTGGACAGGGTGTCATGGTGAGGTACATGTCCACCCTCCACTGTACCCTGTAGAATGGTCTTGGACAGGGAGTCATGGGGAGATACATGTCCACCCTCCACTGTACCCTGTAGAATGGTCTTGGACAGGGAGTCATGGGGAGATACATGTCCACCCTCCACTGTACCCTGTAGAATGGTCTTGGACAGGGAGTCATGGGGAGATACATGTCCACCCTCCACTGTACCCTGTAGAATGGTCTTGGACAGGGAGTCATGGCGAGATACATGTCCACCCTCCACTGTACCCTGTAGAATGGTCTTGGATAGGGAGTCATGGGGAGATACATGTCCACCCTCCACTGTACCCTGTAGAATGGTCTTGGACAGGGAGTCATGGGGAGATACATGTCCACCCTCCACTGTACCCTGTAGAATGGTCTTGGACAGGGAGTGATGGCGAGATACATGTCCGTCCTCCAAAGTACCCCTGTGGAATCGTCTCTGACAAAGAGTGATAAGCAGACACATAGCCATTCCAA
>JADBJO010021991.1:20000-27500 GCA_016801955.1 Conus betulinus
ATTATTATTATCATTATCATTATTATCACTATTTACTGAGTATCATATGACTTTAACCAATAGTCTGGTATACTGCCTGTGATGTTATATAATGTAGTGCGCAAAGCTGTGATTTTGTTACATAATGTAGTCTGCAAAGCTGCGATTTTCACTGACTCTGTAGTCTGCAGTATGCAGACCAGAAGTGCCACCACCAGGAGCACCGCCCTCACGGTGTGGCGTTGACGCGAAGCTTGTCCATTGCGCACCATGACGTCAGTTCTGATCCATGACGCCATGACGTCAGTGCCTGATTCGTGACCCAGATACAAGACTGAAAAAAAAAAACAAACCGGAAGGGAAGAAATCAGTAACATCAGCTGCAGAAACACCGTTATCATTATAATGATAAGAGCAGCAAAAAACAGCAGTCGCGACAGCAGCAGCAAGCAGCAGCAGCAATAGTAGCAGCAACATCATCGACAGTAAAATGATCGCAACGGAAAATATCTACAGTAACAGTAATAGTGACAAAATGGTAGTAACAGCGTCATTAATCAAATGATCGTAGCAGCAGCAGCAACAACTGTAGCAGGAACAGAAGTTGTTTAATGGCTTCACGGGCACTTCAGCTACAGCAACAACAGAATCGGTTTCACAGAAGCAGCGACAGGTGCGGCGATACAGCTAAGTAATAGAATCAACAGCTGCAACAACAGTGACAGCAGCAGTAGCAGCGACAGTAATATATCATGATGGCGGCAGTAGCAACGTCAATGTGATTATGATTTTAGCACCAGTAGCAGGCAGCAGCAATAGCAACCGCAGTACGAGTGTAGTGGAAGCAGTGCAGCATGGCAGCAGCAGCAGCAGCAGCAGCAGCAGTAGCAGCAGCAGCAGAAGCGAGTGTATATGGAGTGGTGTGATTGCAGCCGCGGCACGAACAGCAGCAAGTCAAGCAACAGCAATAGTTGTAGCATAACAGTAGCAGCAGAAGCAGCAACTCAAACACCGCTATGGTTTAGTGTTGGTAGAAACAGCTAATGTTGGTATAAGCAGCAGCAGCAAGCGGCAGCAGCAGCAGCAGCAGCAGCAGCAGCAGCAGCAGTAGCAATGAAGACCTCAATAACGGTCAAACTGGCCTTCTCTTCCGAAAGTTGGTGATGGGATTTGACGTGTGTACAAGATGTTATGCGTGTGTTCACACACAGAACCTCGGTTTATAGTCTCATTCGAAGGACTGCATGGGAAAGAGAGTGAAAAACAATGTTAACTCCGAGGGAAAAATCCCCCTGTACTGAAACGGCCCAGCGGAGATTCGAAACCCCAAACTCAGGATCACCGAGATCACGAGTCCGGCGCTCTGCCACTGAGCTATTTTGGTCCCCGCGGAAGTCAAATATGGAGGGGAAAAAACGACACCAATTCAGATTGATTACTGCATCAGAAATAAGATATCAGTACAAAGATTTTCTCAACATGCGACCCTGGTACAACAAACATTAGGAGAATGAGCAGGTCAAACGCTTTTGTTAAATCAATAAAACTAACTACTGTTCTCACTGTTGTACAGTAGTTTTTGAATAACCCCATCGCAACTCGTTTTTTATTTGAACGATGTTCTCTAACTGGATGAAGGAAGACCTTTGCAAAACGCAACAACCCTTCTACACTATTTATGAAGCAGAGATAGAGACACAGATGCATTAAATGGACACAAAACAAAAGAAAACTACAGTAGAAAAACTGCACCAATGACTTGCACTTGTAAGCAGGAGGAAGAAACTCTAGGAAGAGCTTGACAGCAGAAGGTCTTGAGAAGAAGACAAGTGTTTCGGGTCCACTCCTGACACTCTAAGGGGGCCGGGCCATCCAGTCATGACTCCCAGATGCCCTTCTGCCGCCAACTTTTTTTCCCCCTGGCGCTGCCGGGATTCGAACACACAACTTTTGGTGGGTGGGCGTCTCTAGGCATGCCTTTTTTTTTTTTTTTTTTTTTTAAAGACGGATGTCTGACCCTACTGCTAACAGGACACCTGTTCTAAGTTGGGAAATCTAAGCCTTGTGATGTTCATTTTTGTTCCTCCTCCACCAGATCCAGCTGGAACTCTTTTCGGCTGTCTCTGCCATTGCCTTCAGGGTTATGGTCCTCTTCCTACCCGAAATCCCGAGCTGTTTCATGAAGTCATAGGCTGGTGAACCTAAAATCCCCTCGCTCCAACTTCTACGGTTAAGATCCGGGCCTTGATACACTGCATTATCAAAATGCTAAAGGCAAAACGAATGTATTGAAGTACTTTGAAAAAACGTCCGTGGTTTTGATCCCTCACTGCTAATCATGAATCCCAGGTAAATCAACTATTGCACAGTTTCTAGCTTTTGTCAACGGATAGGTATATCATATTTGACAGTGATGCTGCATGCTGACCAGCAAAGATGGTCTTCTCAACGCTGATTTCCGTACCATATCTCGTTGATATGGTCTCTTCACAAGCTTCTCGAGGTTCTGTTCATTGCCTACCAGTCCATCGATGCCATCTGCAAATCGACAGCTCGTGATGGTTCATCCTTCAATGCTGTGTGTGCTGACAGGATCTTCAACAGCATCAGTCATGATGTGTTTTTGGAACATGTTTAAAAAGCATGGAAAGTAGAAGGAGGCCCTGATGACGCTGATTGAACTATGAAAGCGCTTTCTAATTTCACAATGTGTGAGTACTTCAAAGCGACAAGTGCAACACTTACATGCAAACATGTAAGTGTGAATTGTATAATTAAATGCGCGCGTGTTCTTTAACATGATAACTTTTCTAATTATTAATATGTAAACGAGTTGAATGCTTTTTGAAAATCAGTGAGAATCAATATTTCCGTGTTTTCGTTAACGCATCCCGTCATTCCCGTTTCTTCTTCTCTTCTTCTTCTTCTTTCTTCTTAAGCTTTTCTTGTGCGGCGTTGTCATCATCATATTGGTTTGAACGTGGTGAATGTCACATTCGGAGAGCAAAGACTCTTCGTTCCTCTATGTATCTTTGTATTTATTATTCCTACGTAAAACAATAATTTCATCTTCTCTTCGTGTAACTGACATTTCATCTTAACAGCGTTCCTATTTAAGTTGGTTACAGAGTTACAAAACGGTCTGTTCATCTCTAGAAGAACTAGGAATGCAATTCCGTTGTCATTGTGCATGTACTGGGTTTTTCACATTTAAACTTCATTTACTGGTTCTGGTATTTCTTCTATTTGCTATAAACTCTTCTAGGTCTCTAGAAACGTTTTTGTGCACACAGGGAATGAACAGTTTGCACATCACAAAATAGCCTACACAACTGAATAATTCTATTGCAAATTCATCATCTCATTACAAGAAAAAAATAAATGAAAAGATAAAATGAACTGATAAGAAAGCAGACGAAAGAAGATAGCAAGATACTGAATGGTATACAATAAAAGAATACACACAAAATGAATAAGTGAAACAAAGAAGAGAGAAAGAAATCACCTGAAGTTTTGAAAAAAAATATGAAAAGTTTCACTTGTTCTTGTTGCTCATAAGGTCAAACCACCAACGATAAACGCGCGCTAACTGTTCAGGTGAGAGCTGAAGAACAGAGCATCCCATGCAAAAACGACTAATGGCTTGTGACTTACAACTCTGGAGTCGTCGATGCTATCTCTTCGGTCACTGCGTCAAATTTGCCTCGTCTTCTTTTGTTCGCAGCTTTATCTTCCTGACCCTTCGATGTGAAGATATAGCTTAGAGCCACGCAGTAAGCAGTCATGTGTGTGTGTGTGTGTGTGTGTGTGTGTGTGTGTGTGTGTGTGTGTGTGTGTGTGTGTGTGTGTGTGTGTGTGGTTCTGACTCATTTTGCGGACATGATGGTGCATATAAAGGGTCCAGTTCGTAAACGAGTGTGCATTTTCTTCTTGAGTGCTGACGATGCTGTTTTACCTTACACTTTTTTTTTTTTTTTTTTTTTTTTTTTTTTCGCCACTGTCTGTGCGCCTGTTTGTCCTTGATGACAACGTGTTCTTACTTTTTGTGTCGTTCTCTGTTACTCAGTGATCAGTAGACTGGTTGTTGCTTTTTTTTTAGGAGGCTGCTAGCTTGGCCAGTTAATCAATTAATGGTAATTATAATAAGAATGATAACGAGAATGCTGCTACTGCTACTGACAATAATGATGACAATGATGATGATAATGATAATAATAATGATAATAACAATAATGGATTTCATGGCGCTTTATCCTGGAAAAGCTGTGAGCGCTTATACAGTTTTCAGTACTCTCTCTCTCTCTCTCTTTCTAACACACACACACACACACACACACACACACACACACACACACACACACACACACACACACACACACACACACACATATATATATATATATATATATATATATATATATGTGTGTGTGTGTGTGTGTGTGTGTGTGTGTGTGTGTGTGTGTGTGTGTGTGTGTGTGTGCATGTGTGTGTGTATGATAATAAAGAAAGGAGGGACTAAGCTACGTGTCGATGACAAGAGCAGTCTTGACAGATGACGTGATGAAGAGAAAGAACTGCGGGTACGAAGCGAGAAGGAAAGTTCGTTCCTTGCAGATGAGGCTTGAAAAGAAGAGAAGGAACATCCTCTTAAGGTCTTGTTATGAAAACAGATTTGAAGGATGCCAGTGGAAACAGAGGAACACAAGGGGTCGGGCAGAAGTAAACAGCCGGAGAGGACAAAAAAAAAAAAAAGCATGAAGGAGCTTGTCCATTCAAAGATCTGAAACTGGGCAAAAAACAGTTTGTGGACAAAACCAGTTTGTCATCATCTTTTTCTTCTTCTGCGTACGCAGGTTGATTGATACTCCTTGCGTACACTCCCTATAAGACAGGCAAAAAAGATTAATCCCATCTACCCAACAAAGGGAGTGGAGTTTTATGTGTATGACCGTTTTTTTTTTTTAAATCCCGCCATTAAGACAGCTATTCTCCAACTTGTGGAAAGTTTGTCATCATCAATTTTTTTTTTTTTTTTAAAACAGGAAGCCAGAATAGTGAGCGGAAGACAGGAGCAACTAGAAAGGGTTTAGAACATCTGAGAATTAGTTTGGCTGTATTATTCTGCACTTTCTGTCACTCAAGAATTAGACATTTCGGACAGCCAGAGAGAAGAGAATGACAGTAATCTAGCCGGGAAAGAACAGAAACGCTTTAAAAGGCTTTGGTCGCATCCTCTGAAAGAAGGCGCCAAATATAAAGATTGGTGATTGCCCGGTTATTCTAGCTACATACAAAAATAAGGTTGGTTTTCAGTCTGATCTTAATGGTGTAGAGTAATGCTTAAGCACCAGCATTTGATGTGTGCACCAGGCGTCTACATCTTGAAGTCCATGCGTTACAAGTGAAAGCTTGCTGCCAAAATACCTCGAGTTTTTGCCGTGGTTGTTTCGCTCTACTCTGTTGTTGTTGTTGTTGTTGTTGTGGTTGTTGTTGTGGTTGTGGTGGGTGGTGGTGGTGGGTGGTGGTGGTGGTGGTGGTGGTGGTTGTGGTTGTTGCAGCTGCTACTGCTGTTTCAAATCGGCTGAATGGTATATACATCACCCTGAGAAGTTCCTGGTCTTCGCTTTGATTCAGATCCGCTCAACAGATTCACACAAAGGCGATGGCGCATTACAAAACCATAACCAGGTGTAAATCAGATTGGTCATTCCAAAACAGAAACACTGAACAATTGGTCAACCATCCCCACAATAGCGAATTCGAAATCAGGCCATTTTTTAGGGTTTGGTGTAGGTATTATTATTTTTGCTTTGTTTTGTTTTCAACCTTTCTTTCAAAACAGGCGACATAGAATTATGTCAGATCATACATCAATCTATCAAGATTAATGAAAAAAAAAAAGAAATTCAAACCAACCAGGCCGATGGATAAACGACGATAAATCTCTCTCTCTCTCTCTCTCTCTCTCTCTCCTCTCTCTCTCTCTCTCTCTCTCTCTCTCTCTCTCTCTCTCTCTCAATCTCCTTCCCTCCCTCTCTCCCTCTCTCTCTCTCTCCTCCCTCCCTCCTCCCTCTCCCTCTCTCTCTCTCTCTCTCTCCACAATAGCTATAAAACAATACTGTGGAAAAGTTACTCTGTACCAGTCCATTTTTTTTGCAAGAAAACGTCAGTACTCGTTCATGCCAGTAATGCATACGCCAGATGTCTGTCTGTAAAGCATCCACTGATGTTTATAACCATTATTCTTTTCACCCTAATGCTCTTCTCTGGGCTTTACTTTGTTTCATTGTTTACTGGCGTAAATGATCACAAGTTGTCTCTCTTTTCATTTCACCCAGTTTTGATTAACTGTTGATGGCAATGCCAGTCTCTGTGGCGTTTGATAAATCTTAGTCTTACGCGTTATCTGATCTACGCACACCTGAAGTATAAGTGCGATTCGGTAGATCTGATAACCACTACAAAACACTGAACACACACACACACACACACACACACACACACACACACACATACACACACACACACACACACACACACACACACACACACTCGACGACAACAACAACAACAACAACAACAACAACAACAACAACCGAGCCACCTAAACTTCAGACCTATTTCAGTCCCAGATAACTGCTCGCAGATTTTTCCCCCATGTCAGTGAGGCCGCACACCACAAATTAATGCGCCGGAGCCTTGCTTAAGGAATCGAATGTTTATAGACAGGCACAATTCGACTGTTTTGAGAATTGTCATTGTGTCTGAACGTTGATCTACTTTCTTTTCTTCCATAGGCCCATCAAGGTACATGACAGGTTGTTTCAAGCGGACAGATGAAAATGAAGGCAACTGGGCTATTTTGTGGAAAACCGCTGGCTCAAAGCCAGGCTCACGAGTGAGGGGCGAAGGCCTGACGTGTGACATGAGGTAACGGGTAGCTCATGCATTTCTAGATTGCGAATGATTTCATCGGGAGAAATTTCTGAAAACAAGTGAAATGATTGAAGTGTGTGTGTGTGTGTGTGGGGTTGGGGGGGGGGGGGGGGGGGGGGGGGGGGGAGGAGAGGTTGGTCATTTGATCTCTTATCAGTTTAATATCAGTTTCTGGCTTACATTCATGCTGCACCTCAAAGCGCTTACTTAGATTATGTAGTAATTTAGTGCAAAATCCTAACTGTGGCGTATGACCTGCACAAGAAAAGGCAGAAGCACAAATGCTAAGGTCGTAACTGACCCAGAGAATCCTGGCCGAGATTTATTTTTAGCCCTGCTCGCGGCGTGCTCGTGGCAGCTTCCGGTGCTGGAAGATGCACTACGACTGGCGTGGTTCTTTCACTGAAACCAGTTTCCAGCAAACTGACCCCTGACCCCTGACGTAAGCAAACGAAACAGGACAGTGACCTCAAAACTGAATAAGACACTTGAACCCACCTTCTAAATTCTTTTTTCAGCGATTTTAATTGTACATGATGAATACAAAGCCTCCACAGGTTAAAAAATATCATAGTAGCTGGGTTT
>JADBJO010021992.1:0-28621 GCA_016801955.1 Conus betulinus
AACAAAAGAGGGAGGGGAAAGGAGAGAGAGAGAGGAGAAAGAGAGAAAGAAAGAAAGAGGGGGAGGGAGGAGGGAGAGACGAACCAACAGAGAGAGAAACACAGGGTATGAAAGGTTGGGAAACTTTGTGAAAAAAAGAGAAGAAAGCATCGCAAGATTGTGCTCATGCACAAAGTTTCACAATGCTCTCCATGTAGCGTTGGTTAGTCTGTTGTTGTTCACAGATTGCAGAGCAAGGCCTCAAATACAAGAAATCGTTTGAATATTAAAGAGATGTAGGCTGTACGTAATTCAACTTTCATACATAGCGTGGTTGACAAAATTGACCCCCCCCCCCCCTCCCCAAAGTGATGCGAACATGATAATATTGACTATTGTTAATAATGATGATAATGACGATGATAATATTGTTGTTATTGGTGGGTGGTGGTGGTGGTGGTGATGATGGGTGGTGGTGATGATGAAGATGATGATGATTGTGATGATGATGATGATTGTGATGATGGTGGTGATGATGATGAAGATGATGATGATGATGATGATGATGATGATGATGATGATGATGATGATGATGATGATGATGATGAAGAAGAAGAAGAAGAAGAAGAAGAGAAGAAGAAGAAGAAGAAGAAGAAGATGATGATGATGATGATGATGATGATGATGATGATGATGATGATGATGATGATGATGATGATTACAAACATTACCTGCATCATTTTTGTCAGTTTCACGTTCTTTAAATTAATACAAAATATTTTAACACAAAACACAGTTATTTGCCTGGTGCAAAACAACACAGAAGTTACAACTATCATGCTGATGACGACCACCAAAGCAAAACGTACGAAAACTTAAATCATACTTGTAATGACAAATGTAATGATAATACTAGAGATAATGATGATGATGATGATGATGATGCAATGATGATGATGCTGATGATGCTGATGATGCTGATGGTGATGGTGATGATGCGATGATGATGATGATGATGATGATGATGATGATGATGATGATGATGATGATGATAATGCTGCTACTGCTGCTGCTGATAATGCGATGATGATGACGACAATATTCATAATGAAAATGATGATTACGACGATGACGAAGGGGTGATGATGACGAAGGTTAATGACTAATGAAGAAAAATTCACTTTACGGCTGTTGTTGTTGTTGTTGTTGTTGTTGCAGATGGATGAGGAGACCATTGAACAATGACCCCCAGCACTCAGTCTGCTCCGTCAAACCACTTCATCTACACAAGCTACACTGGAATCATCGCTGCGTCTAGAGTATAGGAGTAACGCCCAGAATATGTACCAATCACGGGACATGACTATTTACAGTGAACGGAAGAAAAAAACAAACAAACAAACAAACCTACAGCCACAATCTAATAGTGGTATTTAGCTGGAAAGGAAATAAGTCAAACTTGTGGCCATGAATTGTAGCATTAATCTTGTTTAATATACCGAAGAACTGGTGGATTCTCTACGTAGAAAAAAAAAGTTGTTAAAAATTCTCTCTCTCTCTCTCTCTCTCTCTCTCTCTCTCTCTCTCTCTCTCTCTCTCCCAACCTCTCTCCCTCCCTCTTTCTCTCCCCCCCTCTCTCTCTCCCCTTCTCTCTCTCCCTCCCTCTCCCCCTCTCTCCCTCTACCCCCCCCCCTCTCTCTCTCTCTTAGCAAGCTAATTATTCCTCCGTCATTAAAAACAATGATTTGGCAACAGCATTTAGAAAAAAATGGGAGGGGAACAGGGGACATCGGAATGAAAAAAAAGGCAAACAAAAACAACCCCCAAACATTACAACGTACCAACCCTTCACGATCACGTATGGAAACCATCCAAGCCTCTGTCCCAAAATGTTCAGTACACAGACCTTCAGTTATCTATCCGTCTATCCCTCTGTCTATCGATCGATCAATCGGTCTTTCCATCTAAATATCCATCTATCTCCCCATCTCTCGCTCTCTCTATCTGTCTGTCTATCTATCTACTCTGTCTATCTACTCTGTCTACATATCTATTTATCCATCCATCTATTTGTCTATCTGTCTGTCTGTGTATATACGTATCTATTTGTCACTGAGATTTTAAATCATCCATCCGTCTATTCATCTATCTTATCTACTGATCTATTTCTTTATCAGTTTATCTGTCTGTCTATCTGTCTGTCTGCATGTCTGTCTGTCTGTCTGTCTGTCTGTCTGTCTGTCTATCTATCCATCTATCTATCTATTTGGACTGAACATCTCAATACCAGAGGAAACAAATGTAAATAGACCTGATCGATCTTACAGCCTTAAAAGCTTGACAAATTTAAGGACAGTAGGTTAAGAGAGAGAGAGAGAGAGAGAGAGAGAGAGAGAGAGAGAGAGAGAGAGACGTACAAGTTTAAATGTCTCTTGAACAGCCAACTGGTAAATAAGCCTTTCCTACGGGGAAACAAAATGCTTCTTTCAGTAGACCTACCATGCAGTTCTCCTCGAAGGCAACGTAAAGTGTCCGATACATTTCTGTTTGAAGTTTCCGCAAACCGCCAGTCCTAATGAATGAAACGTGACAAAGCGATAGAATCATCTGATTGCATATCTGCGTGGGATTTTGAACGTATAAAGAAACACGCTTTGTACTTTTTTTTTGCGGCAATCAAAAATCGATAAGGAAAAGGAGGTAATCTTTTTAAAATGTAATTCATCCCCATGAGTTGGTTAGATTTATCATGTTTCCGATGCAAGGGTTTTAGGCAAAGAATCAAACAATTGAAAACCCACTCTAGGATCTACAGAGAAAAGATGCATCCCTTCCCTTGTTGGCCAATGCTACTTATAAACAGCCACATAGTCAACGAAAAGAAGTGTAGGTAGTCCGTGCATCACTCTTGAAGCACCTCACAAAGGACAAGACATTGGATTTTTTTTAAAAAAGCGAAAGATGCGTAGATGTGATTTCTGTTTGTTTGTTGATCAGACTACAAGGAATTTCTCATTTTCTTCGGGGTTGCATGCTTCAGTCAATGTCCTGGGCACAGGAATAGTTCCGGTCTGGAGGAAACATCGGTTAAATCTTGTTTGGACACGACTGGTGTACTATCGGCTTCTATCATCCATCAATTTTATGTCTCTCTACCTATCCATCTTTCTATCTACCTATCTGTGTATATATCCATCCATCCTCTCTCTCTCTCTCTCTCTCTCTCTCTCTCTCTCTCTCTCTCTCTCCCCCCCCCCCCCCCTACCTACCTCTCTGTCTGCATGTCTATCTATCTATCTATCTATCATTCTATCTATCTATCTTTCTTTTTATCTATCTATCCATCCATCTATGTATTAATATATCTAATCTAATCTAAAGTACCTGCCTACCTACCTGCCTGCCTGCCTGCGTTCCTGCCTGCATGTCTACCTATCTATCTATCTATCTATCTATCTATCTATCTATCTATCTACCCACCCATCCAGCCACCCACACAGCCATCTATCTATCTATCTGTCTGTCTGTCTGTCTGTCTGTCTATCTATCTATCTATCTATCTCGAGAGTCGCCGAATTTGATCAAGGGGCTTTTATCTATCTATCTATCTATCTCGAGAGTCGCCGAATTTAATCAAGGGGCTTTATTCACTGGGTCAGTTCATCTGTTATATTAATTAATAAAAGACCAATGCCGTGATTTGGGATATGAGAAGAAAATGTCATCAAGACTTCAAACCTGATTTATCTCCCCTGCTTGCTCTCCAGGGCGGGAGGTAAAAAAAAAAAAAAGATACCAAAGAAAACAAACCGAAGAGTTCACTCCCGTGAATGTAAAACGAGAAACCGTTTCAGTATTACGCTGAAGATTGTTAATTTTCGAAAATATCCACTTTAGAAATCTTCAAAATTATGTCAACATTGAAGAAAAAAAAAGTTTGCTATTTCAGAATGCTGACAACCTGGTAGGGCTTCACCCCTATAATTATTTTCCTTGAATTGTGATGAATATGGGAGTTTTTGTGTTGTGTTTTTAACTAAGAAGGAAGCTGATGGAATGATGTGATTTTTTTTCTATTTTATACGGAAATCAAACACATCGTTAGCTACTGAACTTGTGGCTGATGCCCCTCGGTGGAAAATAAAAACTTCAAATGGGGAGAGAGTGTCAGTTTTCATTTTTTGTCGTCGTCGTCGTCGTTGTTGTTGTTGTTGTTGCTGTTGTTGATCAAGATCTTGTCTAGCTACGATCACAGTTAAGTCTGTGTTCAAGTGTTCTCTCTCTCTCTCTCTCTCTCTCTCTCTCTCTCTCTCTCTGTCTACGTCTATCTGTCTGTCTCTCTAACACACATACACACACAGACACACATACACACACGCACACACACAAACACTCACACACACACTTTCTCTCTCTCTCTCTCTCTCTCTCTCTCTCTCTCTCTCTCTCTCACACACACACACACACACACACACACACACACACACACACGCACACACACACACACACACACACACGTTTACACATGCTCACCCCTCTCTCCCCCCCCCCCCCCCCTCCTCCACACACACACCAACATTTACACAAAAACATATTCATACACAATGCCATGCCGTTGGGATCTCAGGTCTGTGCCCCCCTTGGATCTATACCACCCCCACCACCCTCCCCCACTCCGGATCTACGCTTCCCCCGTGTTTATCATACCGCAAAGTCTATGTTCTTCCACATCTATACTCCCCATTCCCAACTGCAGGTCAAAAATCACGTGACCCTAGGTGCGTCAGTTCACCCAGATCAAGGTTAAAAGTGAAACCAGCCGCCGTGGCGAAGTGGTTAGCGTCGCGGACTCCCGGCTGGGAGGTCGCGGGTTCAATTTCCATCAGAGTCAGGCGGGAATTTTTCTACCCCGACCGGCTCCTACCCCGAGTTGAGTTTGCTACGGGCTCAGTTGGGAAGACTGGGGGAGGGGTGTCGGAATGGGCGGTGAGGGTGCAATGCCACTGACGGGGTGCAGAAGATGGGACAGAAAATAACAGGCTAAAAATGAAGTGACCCAGAATCAGACACTGTGTCCTAGGCCGATGTTAAAGGTCTAGTGACCCATATCACCCGATTCCTAGAGACCCATGATAGGTCATCCGATTCCTATAGACCCATAATAGGTCACCCGTTTCCTATAGACCCATCATGGGTCACCGATTCCTAGAGACCCATCATGGGTCACCCGAATCCTAGAGACCCATACTAGGTCACCCGATTCCTAGAGACCCATCATGGGTCACCGATTCCTAGAGACCCATCATGGGTCACCCGATCCCTATGGACCCATGGGTCACCCGATTCCTATAGACCCATCATGGGTCACCGATTCCTAGAGACCCATAATAGGTCACCCGATTTCTATAGACCCATGGGTCACCCTATTCCTATAGACCTATACTGGGTCTCCCAATTCCTGTGGACCCATCAATCATGGGTCATCCAATTCATAGAGACCCATAACGGGTCACCCAAGTCCCATAGACCCATACCGGGTCACCCGATTCCTAGAGATCCATACCGGGTCACCCGATTCCTAGAGACCCATAACGGGTCACCCGATTCCTAGAGACTCATAATGGGTCACTCGATTCCTACAGACCCATAATAGGCGCCAGTAGCTCCATGATCCCACCCTTCAAGACGTACAGACACCCACACCTACATCACAAACGGCTGTCCTTGGGCGGATGTGATGGCGCCCCTCAGAGGGAGAGCTCACTCACGCCAGCTCCGCGACAAAGCCATTATTGTCGTCAGTAAGGGCCTAAGCAGGTGGTGTGTCCTGCGTATGTTGGAGCAGAACAGGCAACCACCGAACACCACCGAAGTGACTCGGCAGCAGTGCAGTGTCTCCTCCGGTGAGTTGCCTCTTGACGACTTGAGATTGACTGCTCTCTGGGGATTGCTGTTGCCGGGGCTGTGGCAGGTTGGGCCGGACTGGGGCTGTGGACGGGGGTTCGGAATGAGCGGCGTGGGTGCACTGCCACTGAGGTGGCACAGAAGACTGGGACTGGTCAGCGAAAAAATGTATATCTAAGAGAGAGAGACGACTGTACAAAATCGTATCACATCATGCCCATGTACACACACAGACACTCACTCAACACACACACACACACACACACACACACACACACAAACTCACACACAGAGAATACAACAATACAAAACCACAACTCCTCCTAATCCACCCCCCCTCAACCCCCCCCCCCCCCCCCCCCCCCCCCGCCCTCCTGTCCCTGTATCGCTGCACACACACACACACACACACACACACACACACACACACACACACACACACACACACATCACTCATGCATGCACCGATCTTTAATGTATTCTACTACAACGCAAGTGAACCAGAAAATATACTGTTAGATATCCTTCCGATGAATTCAAGTCAACATTTTGAGTGGAGCAAACAACACGATCAGTTGACGCAAAATCAGAGCAAAAACTAAAACAAAACGAATGAAGTCAAGACAAGTAAGAAAGAAGAAAAACGAATACCATGTCACACAGGCGAATAACAGAACTACAGCACTTCCGAAGAATTCCATGCCGTAGCAGACCTCGCACACTCTCAAAATATGTCCCTAAACAATGACACGTCGGTTCTATTTCTTGCTGATCTTGATGACTGCCAAATGGCAGTTCATATCCTGTCCAAGCTTTCAGCAAGTGGGTGAGAGGAAAGCCAGGTTTTTAATTTTTTTTTTTTTTCAATTGTAAATTATCCAGTGTTCCAATAACTGCGTGACATTATCTCTCACCTCCATGCTTCTGTTTTATAGCTGAAAAAAAGAACTTTCAGACTGGTCTTAATATTCTGCAGCTTGCATGACAATCTGATGTATCTATCTACTTGTCTGTATTTTTTTGGTATAAAATCCATTATTGCACGAGTCTTCAACTGCTGCACGCACCAAGCATCACGTTTCCGTCTGATTCAGAGGAGCATTATTTTGTACAAATTCCATGAACCCAGTCTTTCAAACCCGTCCAGAAATTTTTCTTCTTTTTTTTTTTTTACCCACTGGTAGTCCAGAACAAATGCTTCGAGGTCTTGCTTTCATTAGTACACAAGTTATACAGTGGTGAATCTTACGCCCAGAACAGATTATGAAGTATCGTGATGTAATAAACCAGTTTGAACAGGGTGGATCGTGACAGTCACGTGATGTGATGAACCAACCTGTACAGGGTGGATCGTGACAAAGTCACGTGATGTGATAACCAACCTGTGCAGGGTGGATCGTGACAAAGTCACGTGATGTCATGAACCAACCTCTACAGCGTGGATTGTGACAGTCACGTGACGTGATAAACCAACCTGTACAGGGTGGGACATGACAGTCACGTGACGTGATAACCAACCTGTGCAGGGTGGATCGTGACAGCCACATAATGTCATAACCAACCTATACAGGGTGAGTCGTGACAGTCACGTGATGGTCGTCTGGGCTATATCATCAGCATGGTCTCTCTCAGTCACGTGGTGCAATACGCCCACCCTTTGTGCAAGCTGAATCACGACAAGACACGCGAGGTGATGAAGTAACATGAACAGACGTCAGTCAAGCCCAGACTGACGGTCCGCCAGATTAGGCGGACTTTGACTCAAACCAGAACCATTACATTACCCCTGGCTGTCATCACGGCATCTCTGGGCATGTAGGCCATGGGCCTGTTGTCCAGGAAGAGCTTGGCCAGGATCATGCTGATGCTGGACTGGTCGAAGCGGTGGCAGGTGCCCTTGGCGTGGTTGACACCTCTACAGCTGAGGAGTCTTCTGTGGTTCTCCACACACATGCAGCCAGGGGTAAAGGCACAGGACAGCCACAGCGGTAGGATGGCTTCCCTCATGATCCTGCGTCACACAGACACACATACATACACGCATGCACACCCACAAACGTACACACACACACACACACACACACACACACACACACACACACACACACATACACACACACACACACACATACACACACACACACACACACACAAATATATATATATATATAAACATTTCTTTTAATAGTTTTGTTTATCCACGGGGATTTAAAATTTGCTTTTTTTTAATCTTTAACGGGTATATGCAGTGCCTTTTAGTAAGTCACTCCACTCAATATCTTTTCAATCTCTTCTCACTGATACATAGTCTCCCTTTCCAAGTTTCAACTATATATTCAGCATTTATTTCCGGTGGCTCTATTTCAGTATAAAGATCACAGATTAAGGTTTCGTGGTCACTTTTCCCTATAGAGACATAATGTTTTATATCAGAAATAAACTGTTCATCATTTACTAACACCAGATCAAGTATATTTGATTTTTGCCCTGCCCTTCTCTTTTCCTAGTTGGCTTTTTAACCACTTGAATTAAATAAGCATCTTGGATAGTTTCTAGAAACTCCATGTCAATAGAATTTACCCCCCCCCCCCCCCCCCCCCCCCCACCATTCCATTTTATGTTTGGAAAATCAAAATCTCCCATAATGCATATTTTGTCAAAGTTCTGAAAAATGTTATTGTTGAAAAGATTAAATAATTCCTGAGTATTTCTTCTTCTGTCGAATTTGGACTCCTATATATATACAACCCATTAGAACCTTTTCATGATTGTAAGAACTAAAACTACACCAAACTGATTCTTGAAAGTTTATGGAATTAAAAACTTCACATTCAATTGCGTTCAAATCTTTATCAACAGATAGTGCCACTCCTCTACTGGTGAATTATCAACAAATAAATAAAAATAATCATCATACCCTTGAATTTCATATTCTATCATATTAAAATCATTTATGTTTTTAGGTTTTATTTCAGTTGCGGCTATTATCTTAGGGTTTCTATCTTCAATTGTCACAAGTAATTCCTCTTTTTTTTTATTTAGTAACCCATCAATATTTGTATATAAAAAAAAGAAAAACACAGGACAAAAATTACAATCTTTATCAATACTCACATGTTGATGAATACTACGTACATCAACTTGGATTTCAACAGATTGTCAATTTTCACTAACACCCCCTTGCCCAATTTGGCCAGGCTGTTGTCTAGCTTGTCTTTTTCACAATCTTATTGGAGCGAATCACTAAATCTGTTTTCACCACTATTTACTCGCCTGTTCAATTCTTCTCTTAAAGCTCTGTACTTTTTCCCTTTTTCTGGGTGTGTAGTCATTGTTAACATATACCCTTTTGCTTTGGTCTGCCCCCGCTTCGTTTAGTTTGAACACATTCTTCATGATTTTCCCCTTTGTTTCTTCATTTTTCACGGTCAGCCCTAACAACCTGGGTTTGCTACTGTTTCCAATTTTCACCTGACCTAGTCGAACTGGATTTGCGAGATCATTTGGATTTACATCTGTCACTGTTTTCAATAGTGACCTAGTCTTTTCCATGTCCACCTGTTTTTTTTTTTTCGCCTCAGGAGTGTCTTTTGTACTTTCAGGTAAGTTTGAAATCACAATGTTCAACATCCTTTTCTCTCTTTCCTTTGCCTCTTCGAACATTTCTTCGACTTTCTTGTGAACTGCTTCTTCTATTTTCTTGTCCAAGCTTTCACCTGTATGACTGGACTCTAGTCTTTCAATGCGAGTACACATAGACTGAATCATACCCAGCAGGACATCAATCTTGGCTTCTAATCTACATTTTCCTGCTGCAGTAGCTTTTTTACAACACTTTTCACACACCCACTGGATATTGTCCCCACCCTCTTGCAGTACTTTGTACTCACTGTTACTCAGAGAAGTACAGGTCATGTGACACCAGTCCTTGCATTTATAGCATTCAATGCAATCCTCACCTTCAAAAATGGCCTTATCACAAGTTAAACATGGCCGAGGAGTTTTCCACATTTGTTTAGACACTTTCTCAACAAATTTCCTCTTGGTCTCATTGCTCCCACTATTACTCCCGTTTCTGGTTGAACTAGAACTGTTTCTTCTTGGTGGTGCCATCGTAATGGCCGAGAAAATAGAAAACAAAAAGAATAAAAGAAAAGATACAATTTTTAGTAGAGAAACTTTTAGTAGAAAATTTTTGTTTTGTAGAAAACGAACAGTGCCGCCATCTTGAACAAAAAGAGTGAGTACGGACCCTCAATCCAAAAATCTACTCTCGTAATTATTTATTATTTTCACTGGAATACAATGAAATATTTCAGTCTTTAGTGGCCAATTTGCCAAATAATACATTTTTTAGTTTAAGAGGAGGTCAGAAAAAACGAGAAATAACACAAGTTTTAGCCCTTTTTTTAAACATCAATCTGACAACGCCTCCTCCATGTCACGCATGCGCAGAACCATGTCGTCACGCATGCGCAGAACCATGTTAAACGATCCTTTAATTCGGATATAAACCTCGCAGTATTGTCTACTCTCTGACAAAGCCAAATAATACCAAAACCATTTTCTGTTAGTATTTTCTTTACACGAGACACCTAATTAAATTTTCCCGTTTTGTGTCGTAGGAAAAACATTTCATACGCTTGACTACAGAGTCTTGTCATAGGTAAATGAACTAATCTTAACGAGTATTTAATTGATTTGACATAAGTTCGTATAAACAGAGGATATCGACTACTTTCACAATAAATTTATTTTATTTGATGCATGTAACGGTACACGCGCATAACACGGTTTATTGCATAAATGTGAACTTTTTTCCATGTGGGCGTTGTCCAATAGACCGCACACCTCAGATGCGTATGTCAGGACTGGTTGTATCTGGGTGTCGAATAATTTCCAAAACAAAACCCCATCAGCTGAATTCAGTCTTTTCATTGTTCTTAAAATCTCAATGACCTGTCTCTTTCATTCCTACACATTTCCACCAGCAAATATCTGAGCTTAATTTCGTTGTGAAAAAAGATTCCTAGGTATTAATAACTATTTGTCAATTTGAATTCTGATCTGCCGTAAAACCATCTTTCATGTTGTACTAAATGCCCACCTTTTCTTAAAAACATGATATTAGTTTATCTAAATTTACAGTCAGTTCCAATCTATCAGATACCTGTTTCAAACAGTTCAACTGTTTCTGCAAACCAACAGGTGTATCCGCAAGGAGAACAGCATCATCAGCAAACAATATTAAAATAGCTCAGTAGCCCCTGGTAACATTTGAATAGTATGCTTTCTATTCTCTGAAATATCTACTGCAAGCTCGTTAATGAAAAAAGCAAACAACTGGGGACTGTGCAGACATCCTTGTTTTACACCACATGGACAATTGAAATAATCAGAATAAATGCCTTTTTCACGAACACATGCAAGAACAGAATCATACATTTCTCGCAGTGCTGCATGCAACTTCCCATTTCACACCACTTTTCCTTAAAACAATCCATAAAACATTTCTGTTAACAGAATCAAAAGCTTTCTGGAAATCAACAAAGGCAACATACAATTTTGTCATTTTTAAACAGATATTTCTGAACTAAGGCATTCAATGCAAATATGTGGTCTATTGTGCTATATCCAGATCGAAATCCAGCTTGTTTTCTGTAATTTTCTCCTCTCTTTCTGCCCAAGCAATTAATCTTTTATTAGAATATGTGTCTAAATTTTGCTTATAATACGTGCACGAGTGTATGTCTGTGCGCGCGAGCGCGCGTGTGTGTATGCGTGCGTGCATGCGTGCATGCGCCCTCGCGTGCGCGCGCGTGCGTGTGTGTGTGTGTGTGTGTGTGTGTGTGTGTGTGTGTGTGTGTGTGTGTGTGTGTGTGTGTGTGTGCGCTTGAAAAGTTTAATGCACTAATTTCTTTGGAATTACGAGTGCAAGCACAACCCTGACAACAGGATCTGAAAAAAAGTAGTTAAAGGCTATGTATGAAATAGGATCATCGTGTTTAGCCAAACGGTTTTTAAAATGTGTTTATATGGTCTTATTAATGTGGACCAAACATGTTTTGTTAGGAATAGATACATAGAGGATAATAATGATTCATCTATTACACAATCGCTTATTTAGAAGAACACAACCTGCCAGGGCTTTTTTTACAAACTAACGTTGAGAAAGTATTTGATTCAGTAAGCTGGGATTTTGTTTAGTATTGAGGCCATTTGGTTTTCAGGGGGGCTTCTGTAAATAGGTGGAAACCTTCTATAAAAATATCAAATCATGGGTCCTTGTTAATGGCCAAGTTTCCAGCTGATGTAAGATAGACCGAGGATACAGACAAGGTGACCCACTATCGCCATACTTTTTATGTGTGGAAATTCTAGCAAAAATGACTCGCGAAAAAGTAAACATGCGTGGAATGATTATTAATACCACCGAACATAAACTTTCTCAACATCAGATGATACATACATTCTCTTAGCAGGCAGCAAAATCTGAAACATGTATAAAAGTACTTTAAATGTCTTGCCGTATATCAGGCTTGGATGTGTATCCTGGAAAATTAGCACAATTTTTTGTGTGTGTGTGTGTGTGTGTGGGTGTGGGGGGGGGGGGGGGGGGGGGTGTCAAATTTCTGCAGTTCATTACATGGACCACTTAGATATGGAGTGAAACCAACTAAAGTTCAAAATTCTTGGAATTTGGTCTACGAACGATTTACTAAAGTGCGCAGATCATAACTGTTCAGACAAATTAGCAGACGTGAAACATCTGTTCACAATATGGGTGAAAAGACAAATAACTCCTTTGGGCAGGGTGGCAGTTTCAAAAATTTCATCAAAACTCATCCACCTATGGCTTTTGTAACCTAATCCACCAATTTTCTTTTTTCAGACTTTACAAGTTACTTTTAACAAATTTGTGTGGACAAAAACCCAGACAAGATAGATAGAATTACTGCACATCAAAGAGTACAAAACGGTGGTCTTGCCCATCGGAATGTAAAACGTTTGCTTCTGCATTAGAATTAACTTGGTTTCAGAAAATTCAGACCACAGCCTATGAATGGAAAAATTTGGCAATATCTACTTTTTCACTTTCAAACGATATTGAATAAGAATGACCTGAGATTCATTCTTCTTTTGTAAATCAAGTATAATTTGGACAGATGTATTTAATGCTTACAAACACTTTTCCTACACGTTTTACTGTAAGAATGCTAGTGAACTCCTTGCGGAACCAGAATACAAGTTGGAAAGAAGGCTATTTTGGGAAAAGCACGGATCAACAAAGGTATACGCTGTATCGTTTCTTTTTTTGTGCTTGAAAACGGAAAGTTTTATCTCTTATGAACAATTCAAACAGGTGTACAAGGTAAACATGAATTGTTATTTTTTGTGGTTTTAAAAACAAAAATTTAAATTAAAAATAACATAACAAGTGTTTAAATAGGCATACATGTTATAAAAAGCTGACGTCAGTTTGTAAAGGATCAAAATAATATTGCAATATTGATAGAGTTTCCTATTCGTCCAAAATGCTCTCCGAACTGAGATACAAAACTGACTGTTGAAAATGACTGGAAAAGCTGTTTTTGGTACCTTAGCAAAACTTCTCACGTAAAACTGAAATGGTTACAGTTGTGAATAATACACAAATGCCTTTGGACTGATATTCTGTTAAAAAAAATGATGTACAGAATAGTGATGTGTGTACTTTCGGTAGATTAGTTAAGGATGGCACTACACATGTGATTTGGCACTGTAAGGTCACTCGACGTTTTTGTGGGAAACGCTGGTGGGCTGAATGAATGAAAAATGTCTGCCTGCCTTTCACGTGCAGATAAGTGAACGATTAGCCACCATTGGATTGACAAAGATATACATATGGATCATGTATTTTATTTCATTGCATTATTTGCTAAACACAATCTATATTAGTGCAAAGCAGAACAAAATCTTCAGACTGCAAGTATTCCTCAGCAAGCTGAAACGTAGATATAATACTGAGTAGTTTATCGCTCGGGGAAAGACAACTTGTATATGAAGCTTTTATTTCTAGAGGGCTCCTATATAACCAGTGTTTGCAGACCCGGATTAAATCATGAATGCATGATAACCTGTACATCGTGTTATTATTGATATGATCATGGCCCGCTACAACTATCATTATATCACCCAACACAGCGCCAGTGGAAAATCGGCAGAAGCTGTAAAAACCAAAGTACGTCAACTTTCACGAACAATCGGCTTGCTCCACCCTCTCTCTCTCTCTCTCTCTCTCCTCTCTCTCCTCTCTCTCTCTCTCTCTCTCTGCTAGATAAGTGTCTATTTTTCTACATGTTGTTCTGAGAATGTAAAATTCAAGTTGTAAGTATGAGCGGTATGTTGTTTCTTTTCATAATTACGTTTTTTACACGGTAATTTCACATTCTTCAGAAACAACATGTAGAACAATAGGCCAATTATTCTAGCAGGAGAGAGAGAGAGAGAGAGAGAGAGAGAGAGAGAGGAGAGCGAGGGTGGAGCAATCCGATTGTTCTAATGAAAGTTGTACGTAACTTTGGTTTTTTAACAGCTTCTGCCGATTTTCCACTGGCGCTGTGTTGGGTGATATAATGATAGTTGTAGCGGGCCATGATCATATCAATAATAACACGATGTACAGGTTATCATGCATTCATGATTTAATCCGGGTCTGCAAACACTGGTTTATATAGGAGCCCTAGAAGAAAAAAGCTTCATATACAAGTTGTCTTTCCCCGAGCGATAAACTACTCAGTATTATATCTACGTTTCAGCTTGCTGAGGAATACTTGCAGTCTGAAGATTTTTTGTTCTGCTTTGCACTAATATAGATTGTGTTTAGCAAATAATGCAATGAAATAAAATACATGATCCATATGTATATCTTTGTCAATCCAATGGTGGCTAATCGTTTCACTTATCTGCACGTGAAAGGCAGGCAGACATTTTTCATTCATTCAGCCCACCAGCGTTTCCCACAAAACGTCGAGTGACCTTACAGTGCCAAATCACATGTGTAGTGCCATCCTTAACTAATCTACCGAAAGTACACACATCACTATTCTGTACATCATTTTTTTTAACAGAATATCAGTCCAAAGGCATTTGTGTATTATTCACAACTGTAACCATTTCAGTTTTACGTGAGAAGTTTTGCTAAGGTACCAAAAACAGCTTTTCCAGTCATTTTCAACAGTCAGTTTTGTATCTCAGTTCGGAGAGCATTTTGGACGAATAGGAAACTCTATCAATATTGCAATATTATTTTGATCCTTTACAAACTGACGTCAGCTTTTTATAACATGTATGCCTATTTAAACACTTGTTTGTTTTTTTTTAATTTAAATTTTTGTTTTTAAAACCACAAAAAATAACAATTCATGTTTACCTTGTACACCTGTTTGAATTGTTCATAAGAGATAAACTTTCCGTTTTCAAGCACAAAAAAAGAAACGATACAGCGTATACCTTTGTTGATCCGTGCTTTTCCCCAAAATAGCCTTCTTTCCAACTTGTATTCTGGTTCCGCAAGGAGTTCACTAGCATTCTTACAGTAAAACGTGTAGGAAAAGTGTTTGTAAGCATTAAATACATCTGTCCAAATTATACTTGATTTACAAAAGAAGAATGAATCTCAGGTCATTCTTATTCAATATCGTTTGAAAGTGAAAAGTTAGATATTGCCAAATTTTTCCATTCATAGGCTGTGGTCTGAATTTTCTGAAACCAAGTTAATTCTAATGCAGAAGCAAACGTTTTACATTCCGATGGGCAAGACCACCGTTTTGTACTCTTTGATGTGCAGTAATTCTATCTATCTTGTCTGGGTTTTTGTCCACACAAATTTGTTAAAAGTAACTTTGTAAAGTCTGAAAAAGAAATTGGTGGATTAGGTTACAAAAGCCATAGGTGGATGAGTTTTGATGAAATTTTTGAAACTGCCACCCTGCCCAAAGGAGTTATTTGTCTTTTCACCCATATTGTGAACAGATGTTTCACGTCTGCTAATTTGTCTGAACAGTTATGATCTGCGCACTTTAGTAAATCGTTCGTAGACCAAATTCCAAGAATTTTGAACTTTTAGTTGGTTTCACTCCATATCTAAGTGGTCCATGTAATGAACTGCAGAAATTTGACAACCCCCCCCCCCCCCCCCCCCACACCCACCACACACACACACACACACACAAAATTGTGCTAATTTTCCAGGATACACATCCAAGCCTGATATACGGCAAGACATTTAAAGTACTTTTTATACATTGTTTCAGATTTTGCTGCCTGCTAAGAGAATGTATGTATCATCTGATGTTGAGAAAGTTTATGTTCGGTGGTATTAATAATCATTCCACGCATGTTTACTTTTTTCGCGAGTCTTTTTTGCTAGAATTTCCACACATAAAAAGTATGGCGATAGTGGGTCACCTTGTCTGTATCCTCGGTCTATCTTACATCAGCTGGAAACTTGGCCATTAACAAGGACCCATGATTTGATATTTTTATAGAAGGTTTCCACCTATTTACAGAAGCCCCCCTGAAAACCAAATGGCCTCAATACTAAACAAAATCCCAGCTTACTGAATCAAATACTTTCTCAACGTTAGTTTTGTAAAAGCCCTGGCAGGTTGTGTTCTTCTAAATAAGCGATTGTGTAATAGATGAATCATTATTATCCTCTATGTATCTATTCCTAACAAAACATGTTTGGTCCACATTATAAGACCATATAACACATTTTAAAACCGTTTGGCTAAACACGATGATCCTATTTCATACATAGCCTTTAACTACTTTTTTTCAGATCCTGTTGTCAGGGTTGTGCTTGCACTCGTAATTCCAAAGAAATTAGTGCATTAAACTTTTCCAAGCGCACACACACACACACACACACACACACACACACACACACACACACACACACACACACACACACGCACGCGCGCGCACGCGAGGGCGCATGCACGCATGCACGCACGCATACACACACGCGCGCTCGCGCGCACAGACATACACTCGTGCACGTATTATAAGCAAAATTTAGACACATATTCTAATAAAAGATTAATTGCTTGGGCAGAAAGAGAGGAGAAAATTACAGAAAACAAGCTGGATTTCGATCTGGATATAGCACAATAGACCACATATTTGCATTGAATGCCTTAGTTCAGAATATCTGTTTAAAAATGACAAAATTGTATGTTGCCTTTGTTGATTTCCAGAAAGCTTTTGATTCTGTTAACAGAAATGTTTTATGGATTGTTTTAAGGAAAAGTGGTGTGAATGGGAAGTTGCATGCAGCACTGCGAGAAATGTATGATTCTGTTCTTGCATGTGTTCGTGAAAAGGCATTTATTCTGATTATTTCAATTGTCCATGTGGTGTAAAACAAGGATGTCTGCACAGTCCCCCAGTTTGTTTGCTTTTTTCATTAACGAGCTTGCAGTAGATATTTCAGAGAATAGAAAGCATACTATTCAAATGTTACCAGGGGCTACTGAGCTATTTTAATATTGTTTGCTGATGATGCTGTTCTCCTTGCGGATACACCTGTTGTTTTGCAGAAACAGTTGAACTGTTTTGAAACAGGTATCTGATAGATTGGAACTGACTGTAAATTTAGATAAACTAATATCATGTTTTTAAGAAAAGTGGGCATTTAGTACAACATGAAAGATGGTTTTTTACGGCAGATCAGAATTCAAATTGACAAATAGTTATTAATACCTAGGAATCTTTTTTCACAACGAAATTAAGCTCAGATATTTGCTGGTGGAAATGTGTAGGAATGAAAGAGACAGGTCATTGAGATTTTAAGACAATGAAAAGACTGAATTCAGCTGATGGGGTTTTTGTTTTGGAAATTATTCGACACCCAGATACAACCAGTCCTGACATACGCATCTGAGGTGTGCGGTCTATTGGACAACGCCCACATGGAAAAAAGTTCACACATTTATGCAATAAACCGTGTTATGCGTGTACCGTTACATGCATCAAATAAAATAATTTATTGTGAAAGTAGTCGATATCCTCTGTTTATACGAACTTATGTCAAATCAATTAAATACTCGTTAAGATTAGTTCATTTACCTATGACAAGACTCTGTAGTCAAGCGTATGAAAATGTTTTTCCTACGACACAAAACGGGAAAATTTAATTAGGTGTCTCGTGTAAAGAAAATACTAACAGAAAAATGGTTTTGGTATTATTTGGCTTTGTCAGAGAGTAGACAATACTGCGAGGTTTATATCCGAATTAAAGGATCGTTTAACATGGTTTCTGCGCATGCGTGACGACATGGTTCTGCGCATGCGTGACATGGAGGAGGCGTTGTCAGATTGATGTTTAAAAAAGGGCTAAAACTTGTGTTATTTCTCGTTTTCTGACCTCCTCTTAAACTAAAAATGTATTATTTGGCAAATTGGCCACTAAAGACTGAAATATTTCATTGTATTCCAGTGAAAATAAATAAATAATTACGAGAGTAGATTTTTGGATTGAGGGTCCGTACTCACTCTTTTTGTTCAAGATGGCGGCACTGTTCGTTTTCTACAAAACAAAATTTTCTACTAAAAGTTTCTCTACTAAAAATTGTATCTTTTCCTTTTATTCTTTTTGTTTTCTATTTTCTCGGCCATTACGATGGCACCACCAAGAAGAAACAGTTCTAGTTCAACCAGAAACGGGATTAATAGTGGGAGCAATGAGACCAAGAGGAAATTTGTTGAGAAAGTGTCTAAACAAATGTGGAAAACTCCTCGGCCATGTTTAACTTGTGATAAGGCCATTTTTGAAGGTGAGGATTGCATTGAATGCTATAAATGCAAGGACTGGTGTCACATGACCTGTACTTCTCTGAGTAACAGTGAGTACAAAGTACTGCAAGAGGGTGGGGACAATATCCAGTGGGTGTGTGAAAAGTGTTGTAAAAAAGCTACTGCAGCAGGAAAATGTAGATTAGAAGCCAAGATTGATGTCCTGCTGGGTATGATTCAGTCTATGTGTACTCGCATTGAAAGACTAGAGTCCAGTCATACAGGTGAAAGCTTGGACAAGAAAATAGAAGAAGCAGTTCACAAGAAAGTCGAAGAAATGTTCGAAGAGGCAAAGGAAGAGAGAAAAGGATGTTGAACATTGTGATTTCAAACTTACCTGAAAGTACAAAAGACACTCCTGAGGCGAAAAAAAACAGGTGGACATGGAAAAGACTAGGTCACTATTGAAAACAGTGACAGATGTAAATCCAAATGATCTCGCAAATCCAGTTCGACTAGGTCAGGTGAAAAATTGGAAACAGTAGCAAACCCAGGTTGTTAGGGCTGACCGTGAAAAATGAAGAAACAAAGGGGAAAATCATGAAGAATGTGTTCAAACTAAACGAAGCGGTGGCAGACCAAAGCAAAAGGGTATATGTTTAACAATGACTACACACCCAGAAAAAGGGAAAGTACAGAGCTTTAAGAGAAGAATTGAACAGGCGAGTAAATAGTGGTGAAACAGATTTAGTGATTCGCTCCAATAAGATTGTGAAAAGACAAGCTAGACAACAGCCTGGCCAAATTGGGCAAGGGGGTGTTAGTGAAAATTGACAATCTGTTGAAATCCAAGTTGATGTACGTAGTATTCATCAACATGTGAGTATTGATAAAGATTGTAATTTTTGTCCTGTTTTTCTTTTTTTATATACAAATATTGATGGGTTACTAAAAAAAAAAAAGAGGAATTACTTGTGACAATTGAAGATAGAAACCCTAAGATAATAGCCGCAACTGAAATAAAACCTAAAAACATAAATGATTTTAATATGATAGAATATGAAATTCAAGGGTATGATTATTTTTATTTTATTTGTTGATAATTCACCAGTAGAGGAGTGGCACTATCTGTTGATAAAGATTTGAACGCAATTGAATGTGAAGTTTTTAATTCCATAAACTTTCAAGAATCAGTTTGGTGTAGTTTTAGTTCTTACAATCATGAAAAGGTTCTAATGGGTTGTATATATATAGGAGTCCAAATTCGACAGAAGAAAATACTCAGGAATTATTTAATCTTTTCAACAATAACATTTTTCAGAACTTTGACAAAATATGCATTATGGGAGATTTTGATTTTCCAAACATAAAATGGAATGGTGGGGAGGGGGGGGGGGGGGGGGTAAATTCTATTGACATGGAGTTTTCTAGAAACTATCCAGATGCTTATTTAATTCAAGTGGTTAAAAAGCCAACTAGGAAAAGAGAAGGGCAAAAATCAAATATACTTGATCTGGTGTTAGTAAATGATGAACAGTTTATTTCTGATATAAACATTATGTCTCTATAGGGAAAAGTGACCACGAAACCTTAATCTGTGATCTTTATACTGAAATAGAGCCACCGGAAATAAATGCTGAGTATAGTTTTGAACTTGGAAAGGGAGACTATGTATCAGTGAGAAGAGATTGAAAAGATATTGAGTGGAGTGACTTACTAAAAGGCACTGCATATACCCGTTAAAGATTAAAAAAAAGCAAATTTTAAATCCCCGTGGATAAACAAACTATTAAAAGAAATGTTTTATATATATATATATATTGTGTGTGTGTGTGTGTGTGTGTGTATGTGTGTGTGTGTGTGTGTGTGTGTGTGTGTGTGTGTGTGTGTGTGTGTGTGTGTGTGTGTGCGTACGTTTTGTGGGTGTGCATGCGTGTATGTATGTGTGTCTGTGTGACGCAGGATCATGAGGGAAGCCATCCTACCGCTGTGGCTGTCCTGTGCCTTTACCCCTGGCTGCATGTGTGTGGAGAACCACAGAAGACTCCTCAGCTGTAGAGGTGTCAACCACGCCAAGGGCACCTGCCACCGCTTCGACCAGTCCAGCATCAGCATGATCCTGGCCAAGCTCTTCCTGGACAACAGGCCCATGGCCTACATGCCCAGAGATGCCGTGATGACAGCCAGGGGTAATGTAATGGTTCTGGTTTGAGTCAAAGTCCGCCTAATCTGGCGGACCGTCAGTCTGGGCTTGACTGACGTCTGTTCATGTTACTTCATCACCTCGCGTGTCTTGTCGTGATTCAGCTTGCACAAGGGTTGGCGTATTGCACCACGTGACTGAGAGAGACCATGCTGATGATATAGCCCAGACGACCATCACGTGACTGTCACGACTCACCCTGTATAGGTTGGTTATGACATTATGTGGCTGTCACGATCCACCCTGCACAGGTTGGTTATCACGTCACGTGACTGTCATGTCCCACCCTGTACAGGTTGGTTTATCACGTCACGTGACTGTCACAATCCACGCTGTAGAGGTTGGTTCATGACATCACGTGACTTTGTCACGATCCACCCTGCACAGGTTGGTTATCACATCACGTGACTTTGTCACGATCCACCCTGTACAGGTTGGGTTCATCACATCACGTGACTGTCACGATCCACCCTGTTCAAACTGGTTTATTACATCACGATACTTCATAATCTGTTCTGGGCGTAAGATTCACCACTGTATAACTTGTGTACTAATGAAAGCAAGACCTCGAAGCATTTGTTCTGGACTACCAGTGGGTAAAAAAAAAAAAAAAAGAAAAATTTCTGGACGGGTTTTGAAAGACTGGGTTCATTGAATTTGTACAAAATAATGCTCCTCTGAATCAGACGGAAACGTGATGCTTGGTGCGTGCAGCAGTTGAAGACTCGTGCAATAATGGATTTTATACCAAAAAAATACAGACAAGTAGATAGATACATCAGATTGTCATGCAAGCTGCAGAATATTAAGACCAGTCTGAAAGTTTCTTTTTTTCAGCTATAAAACAGAAGCATGGAGGTGAGAGATAATGTCACGCAGTTATTGGAACACTGGATAATTTACAATTGAAAAAAAAAAAATTAAAAAACCTGGCTTTCCTCTCACCCACTTGCTGAAAGCTTGGACAGGATATGAACTGCCATTTGGCAGTCATCAAGATCAGCAAGAAATAGAACCGACGTGTCATTGTTTAGGGACATATTTTGAGAGTGTGCGAGGTCTGCTACGGCATGGAATTCTTCGGAAGTGCTGTAGTTCTGTTATTCGCCTGTGTGACATGGTATTCGTTTTTCTTCTTTCTTACTTGTCTTGACTTCATTCGTTTTGTTTTTAGTTTTTGCTCTGATTTTGCGTCAACTGATCGTGTTGTTTGCTCCACTCAAAATGTTGACTTGAATTCATCGGAAGGATATCTAACAGTATATTTTCTGGTTCACTTGCGTTGTAGTAGAATACATTAAAGATCGGTGCATGAGTGATGTGTGTGTGTGTGTGTGTGTGTGTGTGTGTGTGTGTGTGTGTGTGTGTGTGTGTGTGTGTGTGCAGCGGGGGGGGACAGGGGGGGGGGGGGGGGGGGGGGGGGGGGGGGGAGGAGGGGGGTGGATTAGGAGGAGTTGTGGTTTTGTATTGTTGTATTCTCTGTGTGTGAGTTTTGTGTGTGTGTGTGTGTGTGTGTGTGTGTGTGTGTTTGAGTGTGTCTGTGTGTGTACATGGGCATGATGTGATACGATTTTGTACAGTCGTCTCTCTCTCTTAGATATACATTTTTTTCGCTGACCAGTCCCAGTCTTCTGTGCCACCTCAGTGGCAGTGCACCCACGCCGCTCATTCCGACCCCCGTCCACAGCCCCAGTCCCGCCCAACCTGCCACAGCCCCGGCAACAGCAATCCCCAGAGAGCAGTCAATCTCAAGTCGTCAAGAGGCAACTCACCGGAGGAGACACTGCACTGCTGCCGAGTCACTTCGGTGGTGTTCGGTGGTTGCCTGTTCTGCTCCAACATACGCAGGACACCACCTGCTTAGGCCCTTACTGACGACAATAATGGCTTTGTCGCGGAGCTGGCGTGAGTGAGCTCTCCCTCTGAGGGGCGCCATCACATCCGCCCAAGGACAGCCGTTTGTGATGTAGGTGTGGGTGTCTGTACGTCTTGAAGGGTGGGATCATGGAGCTACTGGCGCCTATTATGGGTCTGTAGGAATCGAGTGACCCATTATGAGTCTCTAGGAATCGGGTGACCCGTTATGGGTCTCTAGGAATCGGGTGACCCGGTATGGATCTCTAGGAATCGGGTGACCCGGTATGGGTCTATGGGACTTGGGTGACCCGTTATGGGTCTCTATGAATTGGATGACCCATGATTGATGGGTCCACAGGAATTGGGAGACCCAGTATAGGTCTATAGGAATAGGGTGACCCATGGGTCTATAGAAATCGGGTGACCTATTATGGGTCTCTAGGAATCGGTGACCCATGATGGGTCTATAGGAATCGGGTGACCCATGGGTCCATAGGGATCGGGTGACCCATGATGGGTCTCTAGGAATCGGTGACCCATGATGGGTCTCTAGGAATCGGGTGACCTAGTATGGGTCTCTAGGATTCGGGTGACCCATGATGGGTCTCTAGGAATCGGTGACCCATGATGGGTCTATAGGAAACGGGTGACCTATTATGGGTCTATAGGAATCGGATGACCTATCATGGGTCTCTAGGAATCGGGTGATATGGGTCACTAGACCTTTAACATCGGCCTAGGACACAGTGTCTGATTCTGGGTCACTTCATTTTTAGCCTGTTATTTTCTGTCCCATCTTCTGCACCCCGTCAGTGGCATTGCACCCTCACCGCCCATTCCGACACCCCTCCCCCAGTCTTCCCAACTGAGCCCGTAGCAAACTCAACTCGGGGTAGGAGCCGGTCGGGGTAGAAAAATTCCCGCCTGACTCTGATGGAAATTGAACCCGCGACCTCCCAGCCGGGAGTCCGCGACGCTAACCACTTCGCCACGGCGGCTGGTTTCACTTTTTTAACCTTGATCTGGGTGAACTGACGCACCTAGGGTCACGTGATTTTTGACCTGCAGTTGGGAATGGGGAGTATAGATGTGGAAGAACATAGACTTTGCGGTATGATAAACACGGGGGAAGCGTAGATCCGGAGTGGGGGAGGGTGGTGGGGGTGGTATAGATCCAAGGGGGGCACACAGACCTGAGATCCCAACGGCATGGCATTGTGTATGAATATGTTTTTGTGTAAATGTTTGGTGTGTGTGTGGTGGAGGAGGGGGGGGGGGGGGGGGAGAGAGAGGGGTGAGCATGTGTAAACGTGTGTGTGTGTGTGTGTGTGTGTGCGTGTGTGTGTGTGTGTGTGTGTGTGTGTGTGTGTGTGTGTGAGAGAGAGAGAGAGAGAGAGAGAGAGAGAGAGAAAGTGTGTGTGTGAGTGTTTGTGTGTGTGCGTGTGTGTATGTGTGTCTGTGTGTGTATGTGTGTTAGAGAGACAGACAGATAGACGTAGACAGAGAGAGAGAGAGAGAGAGAGAGAGAGAGAGAGAGAGAGAGAACACTTGAACACAGACTTAACTGTGATCGTAGCTAGACAAGATCTTGATCAACACAACAACAACAACAACAACGACGACGACGACGACAAAAATGAAACTGACACTCTCTCCCCATTTGAAGTTTTTTATTTTCCACCGAGGGGCATCAGCCACAAGTTCAGTAGCTAACGATGTGTTTGATTTCCGTATAAAATAGAAAAAAAAATCACATCATTCCATCAGCTTCCTTCTTAGTTAAAAACAAAACAAAAAACTCCCATATTCATCACAATTCAAGAAAATAATTATAGGGGTGAAGCCCTACCAGGTTGTCAGCATTCTGAAATAGCAAACTTTTTTTTTCTTCAATGTTGACATAATTTTGAAGATTTCTAAAGTGGATATTTTCGAAAATTAACAATCTTCAGCGTAATACTGAAACGGTTTCTCGTTTTACATTCACGGGAGTGAACTCTTCGGTTTGTTTTCTTTGGTATCTTTTTTTTTTTTTTTACCTCCCGCCCTGGAGAGCAAGCAGGGGAGATAAATCAGGTTTGAAGTCTTGATGACATTTTCTTCTCATATCCCAAATCACGGCATTGGTCTTTTATTAATTAATATAACAGATGAACTGACCCAGTGAATAAAGCCCCTTGATTAAATTCGGCGACTCTCGAGATAGATAGATAGATAGATAGAAAGCCCCTTGATCAAATTCGGCGACTCTCGAGATAGATAGATAGATAGATAGACAGACAGACAGACAGACAGACAGATAGATAGATAGATGGCTGTGTGGGTGGCTGGATGGGTGGGTAGATAGATAGATAGATAGATAGATAGATAGATGTAGATAGGTAGACATGCAGGCAGGAACGCAGGCAGGCAGGCAGGTAGGTAGGCAGGTACTTTAGATTAGATTAGATATATTAATACATAGATGGATGGATAGATAGATAAAAAGAAAGATAGATAGATAGAATGATAGATAGATAGATAGATAGACATGCAGACAGAGAGGTAGGTAGGGGGGGGGGGGAGAGAGAGAGAGAGAGAGAGAGAGAGAGAGAGATGGATGGATATATACACAGATAGGTAGATAGATAGAGATGGATAGGTAGAGAGACATAATTGATGGATGATAGAAGCCGATAGTACACCATAGTACACCACACCCGTCGTGTCCAAACAAGATTTAACCGATGTTTTTCCTCCAGACCGGAACTATTCCTGTGCCCAGGACATTGACTGAAGCATGCAACCCCGAAGAAAATGAGAAAATTCCTTGTAGTCTGATCAACAAACAAACAGAAATCACATCTACGCATCTTTCGCTTTTTAAAAAAATCCAATGTCTTGTCCTTTGTGAGGTGCTTCAAGAGTGATGCACGGACTACCTACACTTCTTTTCGTTGACTATGTGGCTGTTTATAAGTAGCATTGGCCAACAAGGGAAGGGATGCATCTTTTCTCTGTAGATCCTAGAGTGGGTTTTTCAATTGTTTGATTCTTTGCCTAAAACCCTTGCATCGGAAACATGATAAATCTAACCAACTCATGGGGATGAATTACATTTTAAAAAGATTACCTCCTTTTCCTTATCGATTTTTGATTGCCGCAAAAAAAAAGTACAAAGCGTGTTTCTTTATACGTTCAAAATCCCACGCAGATATGCAATCAGATGATTCTATCGCTTTGTCACGTTTCATTCATTAGGACTGGCGGTTTGCGGAAACTTCAAACAGAAATGTATCGGACACTTTACGTTGCCTTCGAGGAGAACTGCATGGTAGGTCTACTGAAAGAAGCATTTTGTTTCCCCGTAGGAAAGGCTTATTTACCAGTTGGCTGTTCAAGAGACATTTAAACTTGTACGTCTCTCTCTCTCTCTCTCTCTCTCTCTCTCTCTCTCTCTCTCTCTCTCTCTTAACCTACTGTCCTTAAATTTGTCAAGCTTTTAAGGCTGTAAGATCGATCAGGTCTATTTACATTTGTTTTCTCTGGTATTGAGATGTTCAGTCCAAAAATAGATAGATAGATGGATAGATAGACAGACAGACAGACAGACAGACAGACAGACAGACATGCAGACAGACAGATAGACAGACAGATAAACTGATAAAGAAATAGATCAGTAGATAAGATAGATGAATAGACGGATGGATGATTTAAAATCTCAGTGACAAATAGATACGTATATACACAGACAGACAGATAGACAAATAGATGGATGGATAAATAGATATGTAGACAGAGTAGATAGACAGAGTAGATAGATAGACAGACAGATAGAGAGAGCGAGAGATGGGGAGATAGATGGATATTTAGATGGAAAGACCGATTGATCGATCGATAGACAGAGGGATAGACGGATAGATAACTGAAGGTCTGTGTACTGAACATTTTGGGACAGAGGCTTGGATGGTTTCCATACGTGATCGTGAAGGGTTGGTACGTTGTAATGTTTGGGGGTTGTTTTTTGTTTTGCCTTTTTTTTTCATTCCGATGTCCCCTGTTCCCCTCCCATTTTTTTCTAAATGCTGTTGCCAAATCATGTTTTTTAATGACGGAGGAATAATTAGCTTGCTAAGAGAGAGAGAGAGGGGGGGTAGAGGGAGAGAGAGGGAGAGGGAGGGAGAGAGAGAAGGGGAGAGAGAGAGAGGGGGGGAGAGAAAGAGGGAGGGAGAGAGGTTGGGAGAGAGAGAGAGAGAGAGAGAGAGAGAGAGAGAGAGAGAGAGAGAATTTTTAACAACTTTTTTTTTTCTACGTAGAGAATCCACCAGTTCTTCGGTATATTAACAAGATTAATGCTACAATTCATGGCCACAAGTTTGACTTATTTCCTTTCCAGCTAAATACCACTATTAGATTGTGGCTGTAGGTTTGTTTGTTTGTTTGTTTTTTTCTTCCGTTCACTGTAAATAGTCATGTCCCGTGATTGGTACATATTCTGGGCGTTACTCCTATACTCTAGACGCAGCGATGATTCCAGTGTAGCTTGTGTAGATGAAGTGGTTTGACGGAGCAGACTGAGTGCTGGGGGTCATTGTTCAATGGTCTCCTCATCCATCTGCAACAACAACAACAACAACAACAACAGCCGTAAAGTGAATTTTTCTTCATTAGTCATTAACCTTCGTCATCATCACCCCCTTCGTCATCGTCGTAATCATCATTTTCATTATGAATATTGTCGTCATCATCATCGCATTATCAGCAGCAGCAGTAGCAGCATTATCATCATCATCATCATCATCATCATCATCATCATCATCATCATCATCATCGCATCATCACCATCACCATCAGCATCATCAGCATCATCAGCATCATCATCATTGCATCATCATCATCATCATCATCATTATCTCTAGTATTATCATTACATTTGTCATTACAAGTATGATTTAAGTTTTCGTACGTTTTGCTTTGGTGGTCGTCATCAGCATGATAGTTGTAACTTCTGTGTTGTTTTGCACCAGGCAAATAACTGTGTTTTTGTGTTAAAATATTTTGTATTAATTTTAAAGAACGTGAACTGACAAAAATGATGCAGGTAATGTTTGTAATCATCATCATCATCATCATCATCATCATCATCACATCATCATCATCATCATCATCATCATCATCTTTCTTCTTCTTCTTCTTCTTCTTCTTCTTCTTCTTCTTCTTCTTCATCCATCATCATCACCATCATCATCATCATCATCATCATCATCATCATCATCATCATCATCATCTTCATCATCATCACCACCATCATCACAATCATCATCATCATCACAATCATCATCATCTTCATCATCACCACCACCATCATCACCACCACCACCACCACCACCAATAACAACAATATTATCATCGTCATTATCATCATTATTAACAATAGTCAAATATTATCATGTTCGCATCACTTTGGGGAGGGGGGGGGGGGTCAATTTTGTCAACCACGCTATGTATGAAAGTTGAATTACGTACAGCCTACATCTCTTTAATATTCAAACGATTTCTTGTATTTGAGGCCTTGCTCTGCAATCTGTGAACAACAACAGACTAACCAACGCTACATGGAGAGCATTGTGAAACTTTGTGCATGAGCACAATCTTGCGATGCTTTTCTTCTCTTTTTTTCACAAAGTTTCCCAACCTTTCATACCCTGTGTTTCTCTCTCTGTTGGTTCGTCTCTCCCTCCTCCCTCCCCCTCTTTCTTTCTTTCTCTCTTTCTCCTCTCTCTCTCTTCCTTTCCCCTCCCTCTTGTTTGCCTCTGTTCTCTCTTAAACGTCTTTCTCTCTCCCTTGTCAGCAAGCAGTTTTGTTTCATTTAATTGTTCCCACTCCACTCTGTCTGCTCCGTTCTCTTTCCTCTGTCCG
>JADBJO010021993.1:17500-22500 GCA_016801955.1 Conus betulinus
GAGCATTGTGTTGGTAAGAGGGGCAGCACTGAGCATTGTGTTGGTAAGAGGGGAGTACAGAACATGGCAGCACTGAGCTTTGTGTTGGTAAGAGGGGAGTACAGAACATGGCAGCACTGAGCTTTTGTGTTGGTAAGAGGGGAGTATAGAACATGGCAGCACTGAGCATTGTGTTGGTAAGAGGGGAGTATAGAACATGGCAGCACTGAGCATTGTGTTGGTAAGAGAGGGGCAGCACTGAGCATTGTGTTGGTAAGAGGGGCAGCACTGAGCATTGTGTTGGTAAGAGGGGAGTACAGAATATGGCAGCACTGAGCTTTGTGTTGGTAAGAGGGGAGTACAGAACATGGCAGCACTGAGCTTTGTGTTGGTAAGAGGGGAGTACAGAACATGGCAGCACTGAGCATTGTGTTGGTAAGAGGGGAGTATAGAACATGGCAGCACTGAGCATTGTGTTGGTAAGAGCGGAGTATAGAACATGGCAGCACTGAGCTTTGTGTTGGTAAGAGTACAGAACATGGCAGCACTGAGCATTGTGTTGGTAAGAGTACAGAACATGGCAGCACTGAGCATTGTGTTGGTAAGAGGGGAGTATAGAACATGGCAGCACTGAGCATTGTGTTGGTAAGAGTACAGAACATGGCAGCACTGAGCATTGTGTTGGTAAGAGGGGCAGCACTGAGCATTGTGTTGGTAAGAGGGGAGTACAGAACATGGCAGCACTGAGCTTTGTGTTGGTAAGAGGGGAGTGCAGAACATGGCAGCACTGAGCATTGTGTTGGTAAGAGGGGCAGCACTGAGCATTGTGTTGGTAAGAGGGGAGTACAGAACATGGCAGCACTGAGCTTTGTGTTGGTAAGAGGGGAGTGCAGAACATGGCAGCACTGAGCATTGTGTTGGTAAGAGGGGCAGCACTGAGCATTGTGTTGGTAAGAGGGGAGTACAGAACATGGCAGCACTGAGCATTGTGTTGGTAAGAGGGGAATACAGAACATGGCAGCACTGAGCTTTGTGTTGGTAAGAGGGGGCAGCACTGAGCATTGTGTTGGTAAGAGGGGAATACAGAACATGGCAGCACTGAGCTTTGTGTTGGTAAGAGGGGAGTACAGAACATGGCAGCACTGAGCTTTGTGTTGGTAAGAGGGGAGTACAGAACATGGCAGCACTGAGCATTGTGTGGTAAGAGGGGAATACAGAACATGGCAGCACTGAGCTTTGTGTTGGTAAGAGGGGAGTACAGAACATGGCAGCACTGAGCTTTGTGTTGGTAAGAGGGGAGTATAGAACATGGCAGCAGTGAGCATTGTGTTGGTAAGAGGGGAATACAGAACATGGCAGCAGTGAGCATTGTGTCGGTAAGAGGGGAATACAGAACATGGCAGCAGTGAGCATTGTGTTGGTAAGAGGGGAGTACAGAACATGGCAGCACTGAGCATTGTGTTGGTAAGAGTACAGAACAGGGCAGCACTGAGCATTGTGTTGGTAAGAGTACAGAACATGGCAGCACTGAGCATTGTGTTGGTAAGAGTACAGAACATGGCAGCACTGAGCATTGTGTTGGTAAGAGTACAGAACATGGCAGCACTGAGCATTGTGTTGGTAAGAGTGGCAGCACTGAGCATTGTGTTGGTAAGAGTGGCAGCACTGAGCATTGTGTTGGTAAGAGGGGAGTATAGAACATGGCAGCACTGAGCTTTGTGTTGGTAAGAGGGGAGTACAGAACATGGCAGCACTGAGCATTGTGTTGGTAAGAGGGGGCAGCACTGAGCATTGTGTTGGTAAGAGGGGAATACATACAGAACACCCATATCCTCACTGTTCATCTCTCAGTATCATGAGAAGACAGAAAATAAAAAAAATCATTTGAATTTATTCCGGTCCGCCTTCGTATAGTTGTTCTTCAGAATGTTGTCAATGGAATTTCGTGGGGCTCTGACTACTCATGAAAATCTTTAAAGAGAAATGGTAATAAATCGGCCCCCCGACAACAGGGACAAACAAATGACAAGACCAAAAAAAAGCAAAAGCAAAAAAAACAAAAAAACCTGATCCTGCTGGGTCATTGATCAACGGATCATTGAAAGTTGACCACTGGTATTTTATAGCAAGTGCAGGGGACACTGATGTAAAATCAATCGCCGAAGGCTTATGAGATGAAATGTCTGGAATACGTATTACACTGCTGTCAGTTAGTAGATATACTTGTGAGTTAACACTATTCTTTAAAAAAAAAAAAAAGTTTACAGTTCACTGTCGAGCATTCTTTATTCCAGAAGGGCGAGGGAGCGTTAGAATCTCCAGCTGTCAGCTATATTTCTCTGATGTCAGGCAGGCTATGAGTCCGTTCCATATTCAGCTTCGTTGGACTTTTTTTTTGGTAAATATACTGAAAACTCACACTAAGGATCATATTATTATTGATATTTACTCGCGCAGCTCAGGAATACAGATCTTCCACATTATTAGGTGCAGGTGACAGTATTTTGAAGTACTCAGTTCCTTTCTGAATATACATCGCTGTGCTGATTTTAATTTACTATTGGCTCTAAGATGTGCAGATGGATAATAACACTTTCGCAAAGTAGGTCTTTTTTTTCCCATTGACATTGAAGGATGGTAAAATGAGAGCTTGATAGTTGTGGTGTGCAAGATGTCGAGAGAAGAATGAAAAATTGACGGACATAGATTTTGCATTCCATTGCAAAAGTTTGATTATTTGGTGAATGTTGTTCAAGCAAAAAAAAAAAAAAAAGAAGACTAGAGAGAATGTTGTTCAGGCATCAACAACCGAAACAAAAGAATGGAAACATGGAATAAAGTTCGGATAAGCGATGATTACAAAATGATTAATTAAGGAACAGCCAGTTGGCGCCAGCACTGTCAAGAGAGGGGACTGTTCAGGTTAGCAGGCTGGAGTTCATTAACGCACCGCCGATACCGTTGCTGTCCAGCACCAGCCGTTGAATTTTTGTCTTTATTTCAAGTTATACCGTCGTCCCTGGATTCGGGTGAAGGTGGTGGGCCCAGACAGGACAGGCGAGCTGTATGCAGCACAGAGTAACGGCGAGCTGTCCTACGTGGTTTCTCCCACAGCGGCTGTCGCGGGTGCCGACCGGTGTGACTCGCCAACACTCGGGCTTCCTTGGTAGTTCAGCTGAGGGCTGTCTATTACTTGAGGGTCCTGGCGTTTTGTGGGCAAGGTTGTCACGGCTGATGGTTGGGGTTCAAACCAGGGTGTTGAAGGGGTCCTCCATTGACTTTGATTTCTAGGTATTTGACAGGCTCAGTCTTGCGTACGACGACATTTTGGAGAGAGAGAGAGAGAGATGGAGGGAGGGAGTGATTTGCGGCGATATATGGGATGCAGATGGGAGAATATGCTGCACGCTGATGGGTCAGATGGTTCGATATCATTCACTTCACTATGTATATATAACGATGGCATCAGCTGATCCCGTCGTAGACGACACAGCTGCCCTCACCGCCGTGTGTGTGTGGATCATCTGTGTTGAAGGAGGTCTTGTGTCGTTTTATTTTAAGCCCATATGTGATCGGCCAAGTCTAGATCCATCGACTCGGTTCATGAAAGTATCGTGAAAACTGGTGACTTTGGGAGCGTCAGAAATATCTTACCGTTCGAGATGAAAATGTTGACACTTACCTTTGTGTGTGTGTGTGTGTGTGTGTGTGTGTGTGTGTGTGTGTGTGTGTGTGTGTTTGATTTGATTGGATTGATTTAATTTAGAGCCTGTTCATATATATGGTGATATACCACTAAAATATAATAAATAAATATATATATATATAATATATATATATATGTATATGTGTGTGTGTGTGTGTGTGTGTGTGTGTGTGTGTGTGTAAGTGCATTGTGTGTGTGTGTAAGCGCAGTGTGCGTGTGCGTGCGTGCGTGCATGCGCGCGTGCGCGCACTCGTGTGTGTATGTGAGAGAGAGAAGAGAGAGAGAGTTCGTGCGTGTGTGTGTGTGTGAGAGTGAGTGTGTGTGCGTGCGTGCGTGCGTGTGCGTGTGTGTGTGTGTGCGTGCGTGCGTGCGTGTGTTGTGTGTGTGTGTGTGCGTGTGTGCGTGTGTGTGTGTGTGTGCGCGCGCGCGCAGACACAAACTACATGAAAGTTTGCCTATTTACGACCAAACAATAACTATAAATTGATAATTACATCAAATGAATAATAACAGAACTCGATATAGCCTTCGCTATATCAATCATTTTGGGGCTGTAAAGTATCTCATGTAAAACCCCTAAGGAAGCAATCTCTATCTTTAGAATATTATATAAAGATCTTGGAACTGGACATTCAAAAGGAATATGTTCAATATGTCTTCTTGTCATCCTTCTTTCCCGGAGACACACACGCACACATACGCACACAGTGAGAGAGAGAGAGAGAGAGAGAGAGAGAGAGAGAGACAGAGAGACAGACACACACACACACACACACACACACACAGACAGACACACACACACACACACACACACACACACACACACACACACACACACACACACACACACACACACACACACACACCAGCAGTTTTCTTTCCTTCTGAAAGTTCTGAGTTGTTTGCTGTCAGCTCGGACTCTTGTTAACACAACATTCGTTCAAAATTTTGGTCAGCAATGAATCTAGGGTGTACCACTTGATTTCACAATCTCCGCGTAGCAAGGTGAAGTCGTGTTATCTGTCCGTGGCTGACCTGTGTACAACAGATGTTTTTGGGACCACACAGGTGAGCGATATATTTGGGGGGGGGGGGGGGGAAAAAAAGCTGTAAAGGTTATTCTTTAACCCTCAATATAAGATAATTTGACTGACTTGACTTGACTTGACTGGACCTGACCTGACCTGACCTGACCTGACCTGACCTGACCTGACTTGACCTGATCTGGCTTGGCTTGGCTTGACCTGACCTGACCTGACTTGACCGACCTGACCTGACCTGACCTGACCTGAAACTGACCTGACCTGACCTGACC
>JADBJO010021993.1:27500-28620 GCA_016801955.1 Conus betulinus
CCGTGTTTTTGTGGGTGTGGTTTGTTAAGACCGTGCGTGTGTTTGACACTGATGTGTGTGAGCGTGTGTGTGTGTGTGGGTGTGTTTGCCCACGTAGCGTGTGGAGGTGGCGGTGGTGGGGGTGTGTGAGTGGGATTGTAGCAGATGTGTTGTGTGTGACGGAGTGCTTTGAGTAAGGTGGAGAGAGAGAGAGAGGGGTGGGGGGATAGAGATTGAATGTGGGGAGAGACGGAGAGATAGGTAAAGACAGTGCAGACAACACAGACAGACCAGAAATGTGGGTGTAGAGATGAGTGAGTGTGAGTGTTGAGAGAATGTGGAGAGAGAGAGAGAGAGATGAGAGAGGGGGGGAGCGAGAGAGAAGAGTGAGAGAAGGGATGGAGGGTTGAAAGAAGAAGAGGGGAAAGAATGAAATGTCGTGATCAGCGGCAGCCAAGGGAATGTTCCATGGCATCGAGTCGCTGAGGCCTTGGGGGGAAAGTTCCAGCGCGTTTCAGAGGATGAACGTGTCACGGCCCTTGCGAACAGATGACTGATAGTGTGGGATGGGGTGGTGGTGGGGTGACACCAATGCCGACTGGATAGGTTATGTGAACAGATTTCCTGCCCCTTAAAACCACAACGGCGGATCAGTTCAAGGCTCCTTCCTCCCCCCACTCCTACCCCACCCTACCCCTTCCCTTCCCCCTGCCTCTTTGTCCGTTACCCCTCCCCCCCCCCCACGCCACCACCACTCCCTGTCGCCCCCTAACACCCCCCCCCCCACCCACACCCACTCCCCCCCCCCCCCCACCAACCCCCCCCTCATTCTCAGCTTGCGTTCCTATATATCCTGCCCATCCACTTCCTAATCCACTGTTTCCTTTCTCACTCTCACCTCTCTCTCTCTCCTCTCTTCTCTCTCTCTCTCTGCTCCTCTCTTCTCTCTCTCTCTCTCCTGTTTCCTTTCTGTCTCTGTCTCTCTCTGTCCCTTTGTCTGTCTGACTACTGACATGACATGTCTTCTGTCTGGCTTCTGGTCTCATCCTGTTTTCGGTTTCTCTCTTGTCTGTCCCTTTATCTGGCTTCTGTCTGTATGTGTCTCTCTCTGTCTCTCTTCTTTCTCTGTCTCTCTTCTGTT
>JADBJO010021994.1:0-15257 GCA_016801955.1 Conus betulinus
GGCATCTGCTTTCGCTTTTTGAATGCTTTTATCTTTTCTTTTTATTAAAAATTGGTAAAAAATGTTGGCTCTCAAAATAATCTTGGCAGTTTGCCTCCGATTTGTTATGTCTGATGTCCGCAGTTTTGTGTTTACATTTATTACTTTTTTTTTTGCTTTGATGACAATCCTTGTCAAAACCATTCCGCCTCTTTCCTCTGGTTGTTGTTTTATTCATGCGATCTACCACCGACAGTAGGCTCAGCTAATGCGCGTGACAATCTTTTATGAGATTTCAGTGACCAGAGAGAGAATATGAAAATACGTGTACTTTACTGTTGCCCCGTTTTTCCAGTTTTTCTCACTAAAAACAAAAAGACGCCCTTATACTTTTGATATACAAATGGTAGGATGAAAATCTGCCCATATAAAAGAAACATGTAATTAAAAAACAAACAAACAAACAAACAAACAAACAAACAACAAAACATTAACAAAATAAAACGCAATGATAGCGTATCCCCCCAAAAACACAAATAACAAAGCTTATTACTCTTATATAAAGAACACCGCCCACTTGCCTGATTACACATGATTATTACTATCATCGTTAACCCTGTGTTCAGTGCACACTATCATCGTTAACCCTGTGTTCAGTGCACACTATCATCGTTAACCCTGTGTTCAGTGCACACTATCATCATTAACCCTGTGTTCAGTGCACACTATCATCGTTAACCCTGTGTTCAGTGCATACTATCATTATTAACCCTGTGTTCAGTGCACACTATCATCGTTAACCCTGTGTTCAGTGCACACTATCATCGTTAACCCTGTGTTCAGTGCACACTATCATTATTAACCCTGTGTTCAGTGCACACTATCATCGTTAACCCTGTGTTCAGTGCACACTATCATCGTTAACCCTGTGTTCAGTGCACACTATCATCATTAACCCTGTGTTCAGTGCACACTATCATCGTTAACCCCTGTGTTTCAGTGCACACACTATCATCGTTAACCCTGTGTTCAGTGCACACTATCATCGTTAACCCTGTGTTCAGTGCACACTATCTATTAACCCTGTGTGTTCAGTGCACACTATCATCGTTAACCCTGTGTTCAGTGCACACTATCATCGTTAACCCTGTGTTCAGTGCACACTATCATCATTAACCCTGTGTTCAGTGCACACTGTGTTATCACTATCATTTACCCTGTGTTCAGTGCACACTATCATCATTAACCCTGTGTTCAGTGCACACTATCATCATTAACCTGTGTTCAGTGCACACTATCATCGTTAACCCTGTGTTCAGTGCACACTATCATAACCCTGTTAACCCTGTGTTCAGTGCACACTATCATCATTAAACCTGTGTTGAGTGCACACTTTCATCATTAATCTCTTGAACTTCATCTAGCTGTCTCTAGTGCTATAATCTCGCATCTAGACTAAATCACCACGCATTAGGATCAGTTACATCACATTTCTAAACGCTTTCAACACAATTTCTTTGAACTGATGCCACACTATTTAGGTCCGGGTTTTTATCAACAGGTTCACCTTTTGAGCAGGTATGATGTGCTACTGACAAAGTGTCCTGGAGAGATCTCATCAGAAGCGTTTTTTTAAATATAATCACAGCTGTATCGTTGTACTCTATGGCTGTGTTTGATAAACTCTTTGAACCTACCCTAATGCATCAGAAAACAGCCCCTGGACCCCTACTGTGTGTGTTTTAATTTCTTCAGTGGCATTGCAAATTCACCAAAGGTAGATGAATTAGAACCCATGGTCAAAAGCATTGCCAACAAAAGAAATGTTATGTAAAATGAAATGTTATAAAACAGAAAGTGCTGTTTTGCTCTTCGACAGTGTGTATTATGATCGGTTCTCTCCCATACGTAGTGCAAACTGATTTTCTGAACCCCCCCATATTTGTTCGTTCTTTCAAGTGGCAAAGCATGTTGGTCTGCTGAGTCACGGAAGCTGACCCACAGAACGAGCGGTTAGCACATGGCCAAGTGCTCTGTGAACCGCTCCCTCTGGCCCAGGAACGTGACACCGGCACCTTTAGGTAGGTACTTCAGTGAATTTCCGATCACTTGACGTCAGGGGATCTCAGTGGCTAAACCTCACTTTCCCCATCAGGACTTTCCAGCTTGAACTGTTGAAGTCAGAACTGTCGTCATGCTCACGACTTCGTACCTTGGATGGAAAGCCTAAATCCATCAGTATCATTACTGACAGTGACGTACGTTTCTGATCTCACAGTTTTCTCTCGACCTGTCCTTTTTGAAACTCTATTTCGAAGAAAACAACGTTTATCTCCTGGCCTACGCCTCTACCCCCGCCAGTTTTTTTTTTTTTCATTAGATCGTTACCCATCAACATTCTTAGGTTTCCAAGTTGTTCCCCTAACCCCTATCCTGCTGCAGTTCTGATCTCTCCTTCCAGCGTCTCTTCTTTGTAGTCAAGACTGGTAGGCCTGACTACCACGGCCGTTGTGGTGGGTACTATCAATTATCCAAGTCATTCCGTGTTTTCCCCCTTCCTGTACTATAAAGCACTTACAACAAACAGCTGTTCACAGAGCAGAATATGTTTCTGTGCTTTATTTTTTATTTTTTTTTTTACGAGAAAAGCCTGATATCTGTATCCCTTGTTGACAAGTCTTTCAACCCGTCAGTCTCTTAGTGTAGTTGTGTTCATTGGTCTTGCAGATATTTCAGTGTAACAACCAGCTTGTGTGTGCGTTATTTTTTTTCTTCATGTGTCTCTGCATAAAGGTGGTGTAATTGCTATTTTTTCTCTCTTTCACAGTCTATTATTATTTTTTCTCGTTTAACCTGTCTCTGCAGCTAGATAATTGCTTGACGTTATCTTCATTTTTGTTTACACACATAATGCATACTGGTTATCTGTTTTCTTTATCTGCTTTAACTCCTTTCTCTCTATATCTCCTTTCAGTCTTTCGTATCTTCACTCTGCTGTTTCATCTCTTCACTCTGCTGATTTATTTTTATTCTTACTCATTCTGCTATTTTATATCTTCACTATGATGTTTTATTTTCTTCACTCTGCTGTTTTATCTTCACCATGCTGTTTTATTTCTTTACTCTGCTGTTTCATTTCTTCACACTCTGCTGTTTCTTTCTTCACTCTGCTGTTTTATTTCTTCACTCTGCTGTTTAATTCTTCACTCTGCTGTTTTATCTCTTCACTCTGCTGTTTTTATCTCTTCACTATGCTGTTTTAGTTCTTCACTCTTCTGTTTTAGTTCTTCACCATGCTGTTCCATTTCTTCACTCTGCTGTTTCATTTCTTTTCCTCTGCTGTGTTATCTCTTCATGCTGTTTCGTTTCTTCACTATGCTGTTTTATCTCTTCATGCTGTTTTATCTCTTCATTCTGTTTTATCTCATCATCCTGCTGTTTTAGTTCTTCACTCTGCTCTTTAGTTCTTCACTCTGCTGTTTTATCTCTTCACTCTGCTGTTTCATTTCTTCACTCTGCTGTTTTATCTCTTCACTCTGCTGTTTCATTTCTTCACTCTGCTGTTTCATTTTCTTCACTCTGCTGGTTTATTTCTTTTCTTCACTATGCTGTTTCATTTCTTCACTCTACTGTTTCATTTCTTGACTATGCTGTTTCATTTCTTCACTGTGCTGTTTTTATTTCTTCACTCTGCTGTTTTATTTCTTCACTCTGCTATTTCATTTTTTTCACTCTGCTGTTTCATTTCTTCACTCTGCTGTTTCATTTCTTCACTCTGCTCTTCTATGTCTTTAGTGTGCTGTTTTAGTTCCTTACTCTGCTGTTATATGTCTTCAGTCTGCTGTAATATCTCTTCACTCTGCTGTTTTGTTGCTTTAGTCTGCTGTTTCAGTAGAAAGAAACTCGTGGAGAGCGTGGCAGCAGAGAGTCCTCAGAAGAGAAGCCCCCTTCAAGCAAGTGTTTCGCCCTTAACTCCTGACACTCTAAGGGGGTTGGGCCACACCCGGTTCATGACTCCGGATGTCCCTCTGCTGCCCCTTTTTTTTTTTCCCCATCTCGGGACGAGCCATGGCTGGGATTCGAATCCATGCCCCTCTGGACATGCTCATTTTCCACTGTAATGACTCGCGCACTAACCACTGAGCCACTGGGATACCTGATATTTGTAGGAAAGTTAAGCCTTATGAAGTTCACTTTTGTTGCTCCTTGACCAGATCCAGCTTGAACACCTCTCTGCTGCTTCTGCCATATCTTTCAGGGCTCTGTTGTTTTTTTCCCTCCCTGCAACTGAGAGCTGTTTCATGAGGCTGTATGCAGACGTTCCTACAAACCCCCTAGCTCCAATTTGTGCAGTGAGAACTTTGACCTGATAGCCTTCTCTCCTCAGACTGTTTGCCAGATCAGCATACTTTTTCAGTCTTGTAGATTTGAGCTGCCTCCATTCTGTTCTCATATGGCATCGTGAGCTCGATCAAGACCAGCTGCTTGGTTGACTGAGAGTGGACTACTATACTGCTCAAAACAATTGAAAGGCCACTTCGAAATTCTCTCGCTATTTCACAACAGAACGGAAACAACCCAAAACAATGCTTTCGAACTTTTCTTCAGCCATTAATCAAAAACATCAATGACAGATTAATGACAAAATTGATTTGAACAGCATGTTTTGTCACTTTCAAATCCACTACCCATCTTTTCAAAAGTCAGAACGCCAGAGATACACAAAAACACAGTCAGTAACGTGTATGTCCGCCATTTGCGTGGATGCACGCGATGCACCTTTGCCTCATGGATTGAGTCAGAGTCCTCAGAGTCATCTGGGGTATTGCCTGCCACTCCTGCTCAAGGAACTGGAACAGCTGGTTGAGGTCAACTGGCGGGGGGTGATTGCTTCAAAGTCACCGGCCCAGCACGTCCCATAGGTGCTCGATTGGATTAAGGTCCGGTGAGCAGGCTGGCCAGTCCATGTGGATCACGTATTGCTGCTGAAGAAAGTTGTTGACGACTCGAGCCCTGTGAGGTCTGGCGTTGTCGTCTTGAAGTACCGCGCCTGGTCCAATAGCTTGCAGCTCTGGCAGCACAAGGGCTGCAGGATGCCATCCCTGTAGCCTACACCGTTGAGGTTGCCTTGCACCATGTGCAGGGGGGTTCTGTAGTTCCGTGCCATCCCTCCCCACACCATTATGGATCCACCACCATAGCGATCACGCTCGCTCACGAGACCATCGTGATAGCGTTCTCCTTGCTGCCGCCAGACACGGTTCCTGCCATCATGAAATGATAAGGCAAAGCAGGACTCGTCAGTAAACAATACTCTTGCCCACTGATCTCTGGTCCATGCTAAGTGACGCTGGGCCCAAGCCAAACGAGCAGCACGGTGAGCTGGTGTCAGGACAGGATGGACGGCTGGTCGTCTTGAGCGCAGGTGTGCCTCTCTCTCAACCGGTTCCGAATGGTCTGGTCACTGACGGTGACATTGCCGGCTGCTTGCAGCTGCCCCCTGAGTGTGTCGGAAGTGGCCGTTCTCTGCCTCAGAGCCGACAGGACAACAAACCTGTCCTGCTGCCTGGAGGTGGACCTTGGGCGTCGTCCTGGACGTCTTCGCTCAACAACACTTCCTGTCTGGTTGAAGCGGTCTCTCAAAGTCTGAATGACTGAATGGGCGACTGACAGTCGACGACCAACCTCTCGCACCCCCGCGCCCTCCTGAAGCCACGCAATTGCTCGCCCTTGGTCATCCTGACTCAGTCGTTGTCTCCGATGCATGGTTGCAAAAGTGCCGTAAACACAGGCATAAATGCCCACCAGTCTCCCAAAACTGGCTAACCTGTGTTCTGACTGTGTTCAGATAAGACATGGGTTGCACGTGCATTGCAGTATTCCTGCAGTTCAGATGTGCTCTGTTGCACACACATTTCTGTTCACCGCTGTGATGTGCATGACACAGACTTTGATTTCTGATCAAATCAGGCATGAAACCAAATTCAGTAAGTTTGGGTGGGTGCAGTGCCGTGTTATTTCAAAAATAAAGTCAAACAGGTACCCTAAAAAGTGTAGTGGCCTTTCAATTGTTTTGAGCATATGTCTGGTCTCATGCCACTCTTGTTGGTGATCTCTGGGTGACTCTTCCATTCTGGGAGGTCTGCAGTGCACTGTCCCGACACAGACTCTGCCTGCATGTTCCGTTGACACTGTTGTTCTGGCCATGATTCGCTGCCTCCACCGTGAAGAATGTTGCGGGTGCGTTTGCAGTCCTGATTTTCCCTTTTGTGGTGTTGGTACTAGCCCAGACTACTTGTACAATCTCTTTGAGCACTTGATTGTGCCTCCATGTGTACCTTCCTCGAGCCAGGGCTACTTTATATGAGCTAAGGACACATGCTCCACTGTTTTGTTTTTCGTGGAAGAGGGGGCATGAAGGATCGTCTGTTTTTTCCCCACTTCACCAGGTTTGCATTTGAGGGCAGAAGGTCATATGCAGATCTGAGAATGAAGCTGATCCTGAGAGGGGCCATGTGCCAAATGTCATTCCACGTGAGAATTCTTTGGAGTGCATTTTCCCACGTTGTCCATTGCCCTTGCTGGCTCTGCTGGACTGCTTTTTGGAGTCTTTTTTGGTCTTCTTCTTTTCTCATCTCCTGAATCATCATGTCTCTCTCTTTTGGCTTTTCCTTTGGCCTTTGACCACCATTCAGTTTTGGTCACCCCCAGTCCTTGTCTGTTGGTCTGTGTGTGTGTCCTGTTATTTCTCTGATCTTCAGACTTTCTTTTGCAGAATCCATCGCCTCTTGAACTTTTCCATTTTGTGCCTGTCTTCAGCTGGGGCTTGATTGCTTCTACCACCTTGTTCTCCTGAGTCCTCCAGCATGCTTTAAAGTCTGATCTTCCCTGCTTTGTATTCCTCCAGGATGGATTTCAGTGGTAGTTTCAGCTTTGCTTGGCGACTGTACAGCGCTATGTCAGTCAGACAGGGTGGGACACCAAGCCATTTCCTTGTGAACTTGTTGATTTTGGATTCCATTGCCTCCACTATGCTGGTGCAGATGTCGTATATCATCAGAGGCCATAGGAGCTTTGGTATCAGCATGAACTAGACACCAGACCTTGTATTTGCCAGGGAGCCCACACTGGTCAATGGTCTCCAAGTCTTCTTCCAACATCTGTTTGGTTTTTTTTGCTTTTTTGTGTGTCTTTCAGTGTATCATCATACCATCTTCCAAGGCTCTTGACTGGCTCTTCTGCAACTGTTGGAATGGCCTGGTTGGCAACACACCGAAGACCACAGATTCGGCCACTTTTCCTTTCCTCAGTGTGAGAGACTGCGTGATTTCTTTGGCTTGAACTTGATTCTGGATGAGGCAACTATGTCATCCAGCCTCTCCAGCACATGACGTGTCTCGTCTTCTCTGGATGAAATCACTGTAGTGTCATCCATGAAGGCCTTGAGAGGGGGCATCTTGTATCCATCGCCAAGGTCTGTTTGTCTTGCGTTGCTTGTTGCTGCTTTCAAGATGACTTCCATTGCCAACACGAACAGTATTGGGGAAATTGCACAGCCCATTGCAATGCCTACTTCCAAGTTTGATCCAATCTGTTGTGTACTCCTTGGTAGAGAAGCGCATTGAGAAGCCATTGAATACTTTCTTGAGCATGTCGTGGATGTTCTCTTGGCACATGGTACATCTCAAGAGCCAACTGTATCATCTCATGGGGTACAGATCCATATGCGTTTGCCAGATCAAGCCACACTACGTCCAGGTCTCTCTTTTCTGTTTTTGCTCTTTGGATTGCGTCCCAGATCATTGTGGCGTGTTCTACACAGCCAACCACGCCTGGGATGCCACCTTTCTGGACTGACACATCAAGTACTTGTTTTCCATGAGGTACTTGGTCAGCCATGCTGCCATGACATGACAGAGAATAAGATTTTCCCTTCAACGTTCGGTAGTGATATTGGCCTGAACTGGCTGATGTCACTTGAGTTTTGCTCTTCGGGGATGTGTAAACACCATCTGCCGTCATCCACTGGCCACTGATCTTCTGGTTTCTCCAAGCTGATCGCAGCAGCCTGTGGAGCCACTCCAGCACATTGGGACATCTCTTGTACAGCTGGTAAGGTATTCCGTTTGGCCCTGGTGATGATTTGGCTCTGGCTTTGTCGACCACCTTCTTGATTTCCGCCAACGTTGGAGGCTTGTCATTGAACTGTTCCTCAGGGTTGGTTGGCCACACCAGACCTTGAATGTCGAGTGGTGCTTTGCTCTGTGAGTCAGAGTGTGTTTTTTCCTCAGATGCTGCTCAAGAACTCCTTTGTCCACACTTAAGGTCCCAGATTTTGGCTGTTCAAACAGAGTTCTGGCAAACTGGAAGGATCTCTGAAGAAGCGCTCTTGTGTCTTCTTCTTTTTGCTTTTCCTCTTCCTCGCAGATTCCGCTTTGCTGAGGGCGCTGTGTTTTTGCTTTCAGGTCTTCCCAGAGTTTTTCCAAGCCTTGTTTTTTCAGCTGGCAGTGTGGCTTCATTTGCTTCTTGAGGTTCTTCTTTTGGACCCTGATCCTGTCCATCTCTTCTTGGCATCTGAATTTCTTTGGAGGTGTTTCTCTTTAGGTAGTTTTTGCTTGCTCCATAGGCGTCTCTACATGTGGCATACACAATGTCCCCATATGTGGCTAGTTTGTGTTCCAGGGTGCTTTTTCCCTAGTGCATCGAGTCTTTGGACGATTTTTGCATCCAGTTTCTTCCAATCTTTAGTCTCGTGTGCTCGTGGCAGGTTGAGTTTCAGGCGCCTGGCATCGAGGGCCTGTGCAAATTCCTCATCCGAACCAACAGCGTGGATGTCCTTGGCAATGCTCAGTTCTTCACTCTGCTATTTTATCACTTCACTCTTGGATTTTATTTCTTCACTCTCCTGTTTCATTTCTTCACTCTGCTGGTCACGTGGTTGTTTCAAGTGGTTTTCTGTTGTCACTCTGAGGACAAAGAATGTTCGGCAAGTCTGTCGTCTCTTTGGATCCAGTTTCTTCCCACTTTGGTTTAGATCTTTGCTCTTCTCCTTGTTTGACTCGATGGACAAGCTGAACAACATAGTGCTTTGAATCACAATACCGATGATAGAAATACACATCATACTAACATGGCAACATTGATGGTAGGCATTGTGCAATATAGCACACAGCAACATCGATGGTACGTATCAAATAACATAGTGACACAGCAACATTGATGGTACACAGAATACAATGTGGTGACACAATACCATTTGTGGTGCATACTGTGCGACATAGTGCCATGACAGGATTAATTTTACACATTGTAAAACAGAGTGGCGTATCACTATGATACAAAACTGTGATGGCACATACGGTACAACAGAGTGCCATTGGCAACACTGATGGTAGATATGACATAATGACACAGCAACAACAACACTGATTCTACATACAATACAACATAGTGACGCAGCAACATGGATGGTATGTATGGTACGGTATAGTAGCACAACTATGATGAAGAAAAAGAAACACCCGAAGGTGCTGGGGAGGATTCAGAGAAGCACGGTCTTCGCCTGCCATTAGAGCAGTCCTGTACCACCCTTGCAGGCCTGCAATGTGTTGACGATGGGTACAGATAGTAGCACAACTATGATACTTGTAATACCCATTGTGACACATCCACGTTGATAGTACACTTAACACAACATTGTGACACGGCAATATTATTGATATGCATGGCAAATATAAAGACACGGCAACATCGATTGTAGAATACAATATGGTGACTCGGCCATATTGATAGTAAATATGGTACAACATAGTGACAGCAACATTCATGATACATATTATACAATAGAGTGACACAAGAACGTTGATTGCACATAAAACACAACATAGTGATACACCGAAATTGATGGTGCATTTGGCGCGACAACGTAACGTGCCTTAATTGGTGGTACATACCATAAAAAAGTAGTGACACAGAAACATTGATGGTATATAATAATAATAATAACAATAATAATAATGAATACTTATATAGCGCCTATTCTCGACTAGAGACCAAGCTATGGCGCTTTACAATCCACACTCGTTTTACACAACGGGCTGCCTACCTGGGTAGTGTCGACTGAAGAGCTGCCAGCTGGTGCTTCATTCAGGCGTTTTCCCGTGTCATCCAGTCAGTATCGTTCAATATCGCTCGCTCATTTTCCTTACTTCCTTCATTCTTTCCGTTTCTCACTCAGGGTGCATGCTATGTGTAACGTGTCATCCTTACCAACGGCCAAACTTCTGCATGTTGGTGATGGGATTTTACGTGTGTAAAAGATGTTATGCGTGTTCACACACACGGAACCTCGGTTTATAGTCTCATTCTAAGGACTGTATGGGAAATGGAGTCAGAACCAATGTTACTCTCCGAGGGAAAAATCCCCCTGTACCGAAACGCCCCGGCGGAGGTTCGAACCCGCAACCCCAGGATTACCAAGATTACGACTCAGGCGCTCTACCAACTGAGCTATTCCGGCTCTCTCTCTCTCTCTCTCTCTCTCTCTCTCTCTCTCTCTCTCTCTCTCTCTCTCTCTCTCTCTCTATCTATATATATATATATATATATATATATATATATATATATATATATATATAAAACAAGAAAGTGGTATAGCAACATTGATGTGCACATTGTACAACAAAATCACTCGGCAACGTTACTTCTCATTGTACAACAAAATGACACGGCAACATTAGTTTTCATTGTACAACATGACACAGCAACATTAGTTCTGGTTGTACAACAAAATGGCACGGCAAAAATGGTTCTTATTGTACAACAAAAAGACATAGCTACACCGGTTCTCATTACGCAACAAAATGACACAGCAACATTAGTTCTCATTGTACAACAAGTTGACACGGCACCATTAATATCATTGTACAACAAGACTACACAGCTATATTGGTTGTTATTGTACAACAAAATGACACAGCAACATTAGTTCTCATTGTACAACAAGTTGACACAGCAACATTAATAATCTTGTACAACAAGACTACACAGCTATATTGGTTGTTATTGTACAACAAAATGACACAGCAACATTAGTTCTCATTGTACAACAAGTTGACACGGCAACATTAATAATCATTGTACAACAAGACTACACAGCTATATTGGTTGTTATTGTACAACAAAACGAAACAGCAACATTAGTTCTTATTGTACAACAAAATAACACGGCGACATTGTTTTCCATTGTACAACAAAATGACACAGCAACATTAGCTCTCATTGAACAGCAACATGAGTCAGCAACATAACTTCTCATTGTACAACAAAATGATGCAGCAACATTAGTTCTCATTGGACAACAGAATGACACAGCATCATTAGTTCGTAGTGCACAACCAAACGTCAGAGCAACATAAGTTCACATTGTTCGACAAAATGACACAGCAACATTAGTTCTCATTGTTTGACAAAATGACACAGCAACATTAGTTCTCATTGTTCGACAAAATGACACTGCAACATTAGTTCTCATTGTTCGACAAAATGACACAGCAACATTAGTTCTCATTGTTCGACAAAATGACACAGAACATTAGTTCTCATTGTTTCGACAAAATGACACAGCAAAATTAGTTCTCTTTGTACACGGAAATGACACAGCAACATTTGTTCTCATTGTAAAACAAAATGACACAGCAACATTTAGTTCTTATTGTACAACAAAATGATACAGCAACACTGGTTCTCATTGTACAAAAATGACACAGCAACATTGGTTCTTATTGTAGAAACAAAAAGACACAGCAAAAGTAGTTCTTATTGTAGAACCAAATAAGACAGCAACATTAGATTCTAATGTACAACAAAATGACATAGCTACACTGGTTCTTACTCTACATGAAAAATGACACGGGAACATGCAATGGTTCTTACTGTACAACAAAATGGCACAGCAACATTGGTCTCTCATTGTGCAACAAAATGACACAGCGACATTGGCTCTGACTGTTCAACAAAATGGCACAGCTACATTGGTTCTTATTGTAAAACAAAATGATATGGCAACATTAGTTCGTATTGCATTGTGCAACAAAATGAACCATCAACATTGGTTATTATTGTAGAACAAAATGATCCAACAAGATTGGTTGTTATTGTAGAACAAAATGACACACAGCAACATTGGGTTTTATTGTACAACAACACGAGAGAGAAACATTGGTTCTCATTGTGCAGCAAAATGACACGGACCATTGGTTCTTATTGTACAACAAAACGAGAGAGAAACGTTGGTTTTTTCATTGCACAAAAAAATTACACAGCAACATTGACTCTCGTTGTGCAACAAATTGACACAACAACATTAGTTCTTCTTGTACAACAAAATGACACATCATCATTGGTTCTTATTGCACAAGAAATTGACACAGCAACATTGGTTTTTATTGTAGAACAAAATAAACACAGCAACATTGGATCTCGTTGTACAAAAAAAAAAAAAAAAAAAAAAAAAAAAAAAAAAAAAAAACGACATGGGCAACATTGGCTTTCGTTCTACAACAAAATGACACATCAACGTTAGTTGTTATCGAAAAAAAAAAATGACACAGCAACATTGGTTCTTATTGTACAAACAAAACGACACACCAATATTGCTCTTGTTGTACTAGAAAGTGGCACATAAAAATTGAAGGAACACTTTGTCAAGAAAATCTTCACGAGTGTTGGGATCACTATAAATGATTTAGATAGATTTTGCACATTGACGAACTGATGTTAGACATTGTTACCCAGTCCAGACACCCCACGTCGCCTGTTCTATTGCCCACAGAGTCAATGTGAAGAGAGACTGTTCAGGAGAAAGATGGCGCTCATCGTCACGATAATCCTGCCACTCAAGTCCCTTAACTTGACACAGTCGGTCAGGTCACTAACCGTCAAACTCTGGGAGCTAAATGTCGTATATTGCTGAAAACTGGCCGATGTATGCCCTGCATAGGTAGACACGTGCTTTGTTTTCGATAACCTCTGAGAAGGATGTGCCTACACCCTGTCGACTCCTCAAAGATCATCTCACAAGCCAGGCTCATAACGTTAAAAAATCGTACGAATAAACATACAAACAAGAACCTAAATGATTAAAGCAAAACAAAACAGAACAAACACCGACAGCCCTGTTTATAAGAGTGCATACAAACTTCGAAAATAAATAGGAACATATATGAAATAGGCCGTACTCGGCTCACGAGAGCAACAAAAGTATATATATGATGTTCATCTAAATTGCAGTAATATCATAAGCCTTTTAGTTTATATAGATACACGGAAAGCTGCTGCTGGCAGCGTCATTTTTGCAGGACAACAGTGAGACTATTCAATGCTTGTCTGATATCACTCTCTATAGGAATACGTTTCATTATTAAATCATTAAGCGTTGTGCAACATAAAGCACAATGATCTTTAATCATATTCGTCGCTCTACACATAAGGCACAACGTATACTTTTTTTTCTGATGTCTTTGGCCATACACGACTATGTTAGAGACAGCTGTGCAGTCTTTGGTAAAGGCAACCTTTTTCATATTCATAGCTGTGTATAGTTCTGCTAAAGATGAATACTGTCTCTACACACGAAATCTGTCACCACCGTTGATATTATTTTACGAATATATTGCCATCTACAGTCTAGCACGCGTGGCATAAGCCATACAAAAAAAAAATCTTTCAACACCCATCCCACATGCTTCTCATTCCCACACAAATAAACGCACACTTTAGCCAAGCCATACAAATGAGGAACCGTAACTACATAAGCATATCTGAATATTTGGTGGCCAAGTGACTTTCCCTGCAGCGTCCAGTGAGTACATCGTTTAGTGCATTTTGAGAGAGAGAGAGAGAGAGAGAGAGAGAGAGAGAGAGAGAGAGAGAGAGAGAGAGAGAGAGAGAGCTGTGTGCATTTGAAATAAAAGCAACCCATAATGTGAAACAAAACTAAGTGCATGCATATAGGCGGATGCACATGTCTACTGTGACAATCAATGTAGATACTGATGAAACTGCCTAGGAAATACCAGAGTATGAAAAGAAACTTTGTAAGCACACAATATCCTGGAAATATCTCAAACACACACACACGCACGCATGAACGCGCGCGCACACACACACACACACACACACACACACACACACACACACACACACACACACACACACACACACATTGCTATAGTCTGAAATAACCACCCGCACATGTCGTAAATCATTGTTGATTCTTCCACACACGTGCAATAAACAATAGCACACAATATCCTGGAAACATCTCAAACACACACACGCACGCACGCACGCGTGAACGCGCGCGCACCCCCCCCCCCCCCCCCCCCCCCCCCCCCCCCCCCGCCTCCACACACACACGCGCATTGCTATAGTCTGAAATAACCACCCGCACATGTCATAAATCATTGTTGATTCTTCCACGCACGTGCAATAAATCACTAGAGTCAGTGCGTCAATGACAAGACAGTGCGGGCGAACACACAACGAATGAATGTTCTTAACCTTTAATCGTCCCGTATTATTTATCACATTTCTTCTTATTTCGCCTGAACGTATCGCCTGCGCTGCCTGTCCGCAAGTATAAAACAGACCGGCAACTCTCACAAAAGGTCAGTGTTATTCTACTTTCGATTGTGTATCACACCGTACTGTAAATTCTCCAGGAAAGAAAGAACGTCTCTGTGAACTCGATGATGCATTCTGTGAATGCAGTATGTTAAAAGAGGCCGAAACATTTCCGAGTTCGGATTCAGCGCATGTACAAGTCTGGAAAACTACAAATACTGCTGCCAGTATTGCTGCTGCTGCTTCTGCTGCTGCTACTACTACTACTACTACTACTACTACTACTACTACTACTACTACTACTACTACCACTGCTGCTGCTGCTGCTGTTGCTGCTTTTGCCTCTACTACCGCTGCCGCTGCTGGGTGTGATCGACTAACTGCTGGTGGGGTATTTAATTCGCCAAATACTGTCTCGGTATGGAACTCTCACATGGCCTAAGTATGATGTGTATATAAACTAGGTAGATGTCGTGTAAACGAAACCGAAGAGAACAAAATGTACGAATGTTCTCAGGTGCTCTCTCGCGCGTTGGGCTCTGGCTGGGGGGAGGGTCGTCCACTCTCGGGGGGTCCCGTCTCCCAACGCCCTCTCTCCCTCCTCTCTCGCTCTCGTTCTCTCTCTCTCTCGGGGGTTTTGATCCTACGTGTAA
>JADBJO010021994.1:15639-28620 GCA_016801955.1 Conus betulinus
AAGTAAAAAAAATCAACAAAATTTTAACAGCGCATGCTAAGATTCCGGTCTTTTGAAGACTGCTGCTGCTGCTGCTGCTGCTGCTGCTGCTCCTCCTCCTCCTCCTCCTCCTCCTCCTCCTCCAACTACTACTACTACTAGCACTGCTGGAGCTGTTGCTGCTGTCGCTGCTGTTGTTGCGACTGCTGCTGGTGTTATTTCTTCGACAATCTCTATGGAACTATCAGCGCCTTAGAATAATGGAATGTAAACTGATAACGAAAACGAAGAAGAAAATATACATGTGCTCTCCTCTCTCTCTCTCTCTCTCTCTCTCTCTCTCTCTCTCTCTCTCTCTCTCTCTCTCTCTCGCTCTGGGCTTGGCCCTACTGGAATAAAATGTCACACACAAGGGCAAGGGAAGGGGAAGAAAGAACTGCCATTGATAGATGAAGAGGATTGTTTTAAGAGATGCCTTGAAGGAAGACAGATAGTTTAAACTACGTAAAGATATGGGAGTTTATTCCAAGAACCGGACCCTGAAAAGAAAAAAAGAACGATCGCCGTAGGTTTTAGTTCGAAATCGAGGGATTTTGAGCGGAGTGTTGTCGGTAGAAGAACGCAACTGCCTAAAAGGAACATAGAGATGAAGGAGATCAGAAAGGCAGGATGGGAGCCAACCATTCAAAGATTTAAAGCGGGGTAAGGACAGTTTAATCTATTCGTTTGTCGGCCGGCAGCCAGTGAACAGAAAGAAGTAAGGGAGTGACATGAGAAGATCTGGGTTGGCTGAGAATCAAACAGCAGCATTGTTTTGTACTTTCTGGAGACCACTAAGAAGGCTCTGGGGAAGATTCTTTTGACTCAGTCTGGAAGACTGACAACACATAGTCTGATTTCGTCCACTTCGCTCTGTACATTCTGGAAGACTGACACCACATAGTCTGATTTCATCCACCAAGCTATGTTCATTCTGGAAGACTGATACCACATAGTCTGATTTTGTCCACTTCGCTCGGTGAGACCCGCTAAAAAGCCTTCATTATTAATGTTGTTGCTCTTCTTCTTCTTCTTCTTCTTCTTGCATGTATGCGAGCGTGCATGCGCACGTATGTGCGTGCGTGCGTGCGTGCTTGTGTGTGTGTGTGTGTGTGTGTGTGTGTGTGTGTGTGTGTGTGTGTGTGTGTGTGTGTGTGTGTGTGTGTGTACAATTTTTGTAGAGTTAGAGTTTTGGGCTTGTACAGGCCTGCTTTTGATGGCCCCAGGGTGTGGATTTATATTTGTTTCACAATAAGGTTAGCATATATGTGTGTTGTGTCGATAACGTACCATTTACTCTGTGTTTTCAATTTCAGCTTTTACATGTCAACTGTAGTTCTAGTCTTCGACAGCGGTATAGAGATCACCACTTTATTGTTCATCATTACATTATACATGAATGTGTTCATGAGACTGTTGCTCTAATAACTGACTGACGCCGCAGATGTCTGCAGCTTTCGTGCTTGCTTGATGCAGGAATAAATGACAAATTAGGTGTGGAGTACAGCCTGTCACTGTGCCAGACTGGATTGGAATGCCATAAGGTCATTATAGTCATCCTACCTAAATAGCGCTATCCTCGGTTAGATGTCAAGCTCAAGTACTTTACAATGCGCACTATTTTGACACAACGGGCTGCATACAATAGTGTGACCGACTACTGGTAGTGTTAACCATTTGTGTAGCGTGTCATTCAGTTGGATGTCAGTCTTCGCTTATGCCTTGAGTTTGTATACCAACGACTGTACTGGCCTTCTCTTCTAAGAACTAGTTACGGGATTTTTTATATGTGCATAATGTAGTGCGTGCGTTTACACACCGGTCATCGGTTTTTAAGTCTCATTTGAAGGATTTGTGGGAAGTGGGGTTGGAAACAATGTTATGTCTGAAGAAAAAGAATGGAAACAGTCCGGCGGAGATTCGAAACCGCAATCCCAGGATCATTAGGATTACGAGTCTGGCACTTTACTCTCTAAGGTTCTCCTTTTCCACCCCCCCCCCCCCCCCCCCCCATCTTTATCATCCCACATCGATCAGCGCCGATCATGTTCTCATATTTTTTTTACCATTCATGCCCTGCTCTCTCATGGTGATGTCAGTTTTGATATTGTCTCAACGTTTATGCTTCTGGTGAGTCGTGATCATTGGTATTTCCTCGTTCTTGAAAACCGAGTGGTGGCTGTGTGTGTGTGTGTGTGTGTGTGGGGGGGGGGGGGGGGGGGGGGGGGGAGCAGGAATGAGCAGCATGAAGATAATGCCACTGAAGTGGAGAGAGAGAGAGAGAGATATATAGATAGACAGATATAGATATAGATAGATAGATAGATAGATAGATAGATAGAGAGAGAGAGAGAGAGAGAGAGAGAGAGAGAGAGAGAGAGAGAGAGAGAGAGAGAGAGAGAGAGAGAGAGAGAGAGAGACAGACAGACAGAGAAGACAGAGAATGAATGAATGAATGAATGAATAAATTCTTTAATTGTAAAGGCCACCAGCCCATCACAATAAAACACATAAAAGATCGTCACACATGATAAAGCACGCAAAGAAAAACAAAACAAAAAAAACAAAACAAAAAAAAAAAGGGGGAACAGCTAAATCATACTTATTCGCCAGCGTAAAACAGTATATATGAATCTCTTTATACATACGGAAAATGTAACCAAAAAAGCAATTAAGACACAATTGGCAATGAAGCAACTAAACACAGTTACTAATGTACACATTAGGAATTCAAGTTTCTGATACAGAGAGCTTTGTGAACAAAAAGTGCGACATCTTTTATCAGTTTTTGGTTTGTGCTTGACATCAACAATATGAATTCAAAAAAGATGGCTGCCCCCAGCATTTGTGAGGAATAAACTGGGCACGAATATCTTCATACATTGGACATATCAAGAGAAAATGCATTTCACTCTCTTCAACATCACAACAAAAAGGACAGCGAGAATCAGTATTACGACCAGGTTGAAACTTAAGAAGGTGAGACTTCAAAACGGACATCCCTATTCTAAACCTTGTAAAAGACTTTCTCACAGTTATATTCTTAATTAAAGATACATACTCAGAGCAAATAACATCGCGTTTGAAAAAGGAATACACACACAAAAAAAATCATAAGAAGATAAAGAAGATCTTCAGTCCTGCTTAAAACAGTCAATAAGACGTTGCTTAAATTCTGCTATAAAAACTTTAACATTTCCAACACTTTGCGACTCCCAAACGATTCCAAATCTATATTAAACAAAATGTTGCGCACGCTGCATGTCCATGTAGAATAATTATGACGCTGCAATTCCAATAACATATTGTAGGCCTTTTTGAGTACCTTGAATTATATAATCTTCAATATCAGCCAAAATTTAATACATCTGGAGTAAGTAGCCACAAAGTGTGTGTGTGTGTGTGTGTGTGTGTGTGTGTGTGTGTGTGTGGAGGGGGGGAGGGTACCTTCCAGTTTCCCAATAAATTAATTGCCTTGGAGACTTATAACTTACACCAAGAAATCGCTTCAAAGCTGTGAGATGTACTCGTTCAATTTGGTCTCGGATCCCGGACAAGCCCCAAATTTCTGAACCATAAGTAAGAATAGGCAGAATTTGCGAGTCAAAAAGTTTGAAAAACACTTTTGGAGAGAATTCACCAACAGACCACAATAACTTCATAATTGCTGAAACACCCTTGCTGGCACGCCCAGCTAAGTCTTTCATGGTATGAGAAAATGAGTTTGGTGGACATAACAAACCTAGGTATTTGTACATGTTAACAATTTTCAGTTCATAACCATTAAAATGCCACTTTTCGCTTTCACCAATGAAACCCCCATTTCGAAACACAACAATATTCGACTTGTCAAGATTCACAACAAGGCCCCAAACGTTTTGAGCTTTCACAAAGTATGTGCAGCTGGGTTTGTAGACCAATAACGGTGTCAGAAAATAGAACAACATCGTCTGCAAATAACAAGATAAATAGTTATTAGTTCTGGGGCAAGCTGAATGCCATGTCTACCATGTTTGGTAATATCACAAGTAAGCTCAATAATAAAAAGTGAGAACGACACAGGAGAGCACACTTCACCTTGTTTTACACCTTTAGGACAAAAAAATCTTCAGTTTGATCTGCTCCTGCACGCACACGTGCTTTGACAACTCTGCACATGCTACGCAAGGCAAGAAAATTTTACCATTCAAACCATGCTTGCCTAATACTTTCCACAATCTATCTCTGCAAACCGAGTCAAATGCCTTGCGAAAATCAATAAAAGCAACATATAATTTTCTGTGCCTTAAAAGCTGTTTCTGAATCATAGAAAAAAGTGTAAAAATATGATCAGTGGTACTGTGATCTGGTCTAAAGCCAGCTTGTTCCACACTATTAACATTGTTCATTTCAATCCAGTCAGTATTACGTTTATTTAAAACGTAACTGTACAGCTTGCTACTGATGTCAAGCAAAGAAATTCCTCTGAAATTATCTGGAACAGAGGGGTCACCTTTTTATGTAATGGTAGTAAAATTGACAATGACCAGCATTTGGAAATAAGCCACTTGTCAAAAAGATTGTTGAAAAGCTTCGTGAGAAATGGTAAAATCTGTTCACAACTATATTTGTAAAATTCTCCAGTAAGGCCATCAGGCCCAGCTGCTTTGTGATACTTCAAGGCACCAATAGCTGAGCGTATCTCGTGAGAAATAATTGGTACATTTAGAGATTCACAATCAAAATACAGAATTCCCTTGTTCACCAACCTCGTCAGACAAATCGTAAGTATCAACATCACTTACAGAGTTGAATACGTTCTTAAAATGATCACACCACTGTTCTTTTGAAACATTTACCAGTAACTCCTCTCGCACGCACAGCACGTATAGTGCCCCAAAATTTACGTGGGTCATTGGAAACAGTTGTTAAGATTATCAATGATACTATCACGATGCGTTCGCCTTTTATCTGCTATAGTTGTTTGTACTGTCTTTTTTTTTCCACAGTAAGAGAGTCTATCTTCAACAAAGTTAGAATATTGACATGTGCGGAGACGTTGCCTCAGGAGTCGACGACTTTGTCGACGCTCTAGGTCAAACCAAATCCGCAGTTTTTTCCGCACCAGAGTATGTGTCATCAGCATACTCTCACCAGCCTTATGTAGACAATCATTTAACTTGGAAAGGGCTAGGTTCACATCAGTGTTTATCAGATCAGTAGCTACATCTAATTTGTCTTTAATTTCATGTAACTGCATCGAATTTAAAAATATGTCTTTCATGTCATCTTTCCACTTATATTTACTTAGCTGTGCAGTTTGCTTTGGTAAATATGCAGTGGAAACAATAGTCGAATCGGCCAAGAATTTCAGCTCAACAATTGTATGTTTTGATTCAATCAGGGGTACTACATTAAAACTCTGGCAAAATGGCAATAAAATAACCCACAACACTTGAGCCATTGGGTGAAGTGTACGTAAACTGCCCAGAAAACCCATAGGATTTAACACCATTTAAAATACACAGACCAATTCTTCACAGACATTTAGTAACAAACGACCAAAAGCATTTACGGACGAATACGAGAGAAACACGCGCAGTTTCTCTCATCAACTTCTGGATTATCGTCTGCTGAATCTGTCAGATCTGCCAGATTCTGAGTTGGATCACCAAAGTCAGCTTGTATGGAGCCAGTTCTTGCGTTCAGATCACCACATAATCATAGGTAAATCGCTATGTTCTCTCATAAGTTCAAGCAGGCAGTCCTCTAATAATGGAACACCATTATAAATGTCAGTCTCTTCATAGTAAGGATAGGTTTCAGGTGGCAAGTAACAGCCTACCAACAAAGAATCAGTTTCTGTGGCTAGAATATGTTTTGAAAGCTTCACGGAGACAATGTTATCTATCTCAGTCTCTATTCTTTCAATAAAATGGCATAACTTCTTTCTAACCAAAAAAAAAAAAAAAAACCCAACTCCACCTGATAAACGACCGTGAATGTTATCACTGAGCTTAACGCCCGCCGAATCAAAGACTTTGTGACATGAGAACAGTGACTGAGGAATTGATTTAGTGAAGGTTTCACACAAAAAGCAAAATCATATTCATTTATCCAAAATGTGAGATCACATTCATTGTCATATGGCGATGATGTGTGGTGTCGTGGTTTATTAGAGTGCGCCGTGCAGCCCAACACCTCCGTCTTCAGCACTCGAGGTTTCTGTAGGGGTTACCCCGCCCTTAGCTCATGGTCCAAAGTCCTGCCCTGTGAGCACAGGAGGGATTGTTTTTCTCCGAGGGTCCCACCCCATAGCTAGAGGTTTTTTAACGCGCCTCATGATCGCGTGATGAACCCGTCATGGGACATATGGGGTATTTCTTGAGTGCAGCAGTGCCACCTGCTGCCCACCCCGTCCTGCTGGGAGCACCGCCAGTTGGTCCGGGACTGCTTATTCGACCAGGCGGGCCTGACTTATATCGCAGTAACCCTCATATCTGAGGGCCGTTCCCCTATCCGCCACCCGGGGACCCGCCGGGTTGGGGATGGTCGCCCCGCCACTGAATTGGAAGTAGCCTGTCCCCGGAGAAAATGGCTACATTTATCAACGAGGCTGGGCTGACGCTGTGAGGCGAACGAAGAAGAAGAAGAAGATCACATTCATCTGTGATGGTCCGTAAGCCTTCAACATTAATTGTCATAAATGATAAAATTTGTTTTGAATTAGAACTAGTAGAATCACACCGTTCATTCCTGCTAACACAAAGTGATGTGCCTTGGCCTAGCCCCTATCTTCTATTGCTCTGGCGCAGACTGGCGTCCAGCGTGGACTGACGCCTCTGAGCACGGTTTCTTGTCGTCAGCGAGGATGAGCAACGAAGTTCACAGCTTTGACGTCCGTTCTGTTGGCTGCAAGGTCCTCTGTCATCGCTGGTAGTTTTGCTGGTAGTTTTTTTTGTCACAACGTCACTGCCAGAGGAGTGCCGTCTTAATCCACCTCGTCGGTGTGATAACCCAGATGATACATCACGTGGTTGATCAGCCTGCAGAGCCAGGGAGGAGTGTGAAGAGGCAGGCTGTGAATCTCCCACACGACGGGAAGCAGAACTGGCTGCTGACGGCACAGTGTCGACATGTTCCGCTGCCTCGGGAGACGCCTGGACACCTCCGACACAAGAACAGCCCCAGTGCTCCAACTGCCTCAAGGACCGTAGTCGTCTGCGTCCTGATGCAGGTCCACACACCCCGACTGCTGGTGACGGCTTCGTCCGGTCTGGAAGCGGTGCCAGGTTCAGAATGCACCAGCTGCTGCAATGGCATCTCCAGAACGAACTGCTCACCCTGTGTACTGCAGCCTTCAGGTGAAGGAAGGGAGGAGGGGGAACGGGACTGTCTTCCCGAGTATGAGAGATACCTCCCATGCCGGGTCGGGCAGCACTGGGAATGGTGTTCTGGGAAGAAACAGCAGAGGGCACTTTCATATAGGGACGTGGTTGAGCAGGGCAGGGACGTGGTGTTGCAGAGGCAGGGTGAAGACATCGTGGAGAGAGAGAGAGAGAGAGAGAGAGAGAGAGAGAGAGAGAGAGAGAGAGAGAGAGAGAGAGAGAGAGAGGGAAGGGGGCAGTTTTCACTGAAAGATCCCCCTGTATCCTTACGGAGACAAGCTAGATTCTGGTGGAAAATGTCCACTGGAATCACAAGCACAGGGACCAACAGAAAGTATAACACTCGTTTCTCTGGTTGCGCTAAGCCACATGGGGTTTTTTTTTTTCATGTTTTTGGTTAACTCACCTGAATATATGCAATATATCTTTCCGTCTTCTTGATTTGTTTTAGTGTTTAGCACGTGCTTTTCAATGGTTGAGAAGCAACATTGAACTTTAATTCATCTTTCTCTTATACCGTTTTTTGTACTCCCAGTTCTTATAGAACAGGGAGTACTTTAGAATGGGAACGAAGAAATGCTAAGTGTGTGTGTGTGTGTGTGTGTGTGTGTGTGTGTGTGTGTGTCCGTCCATGGGTCAAATGCGTTTCCACTCGCTCCAGACAAAACTACTGGGCCGATCTTTCTAAAAATGTGTAGGTATGTTCATTATCGGCCACAAATAATGTCCGATGTTTTAGTTTACCGTTATAGCCATTACTAACGGCTGTAGCGGCCTGTAACGGTTTTTTTTCTTATGGAATATCACCGAAAGTACTTGGCCGATCTTTGTGAAAATCAGCAGGCATGTTCATTATGGGTCAAGGTTGATGCCCGATGCTTTAGTTTACCCCATTATAGCCATTACCAAAGGCTGTAATGGCCTGTAACGGTTTTTTTCTTCTTTATGGAATATCTCAAAAAGTATTTGGCCGTTCGTTCTGAATTTTGTAGGCATGTTCATTATGGGTCACGAGTAATGCCCGATGTTTTATTTTACCGTTATATCCGTTACTAACGGCTGTAACGGCTGTAACGTTTTAACGGTTTTCCTTCTTTATGGAATATCTCCGAAAGTACTTGGCCGATCTTTGTGAAAATTAGCAGGCATGTTCATTATGGGTCATGGATGATGCCCGATGTTTTAGTTTATCACGTTATAGCCGTTACTAACGGTTCTAACGGCCTGTAACGGTTTTTCTTCTTATATGGAATATGTCTGAAAGTACTTCGCCAATCTTTCTGAAAATTAGCAGGTATGTTCATTATGGTTCATGGATGCCCGATGTATTAGTTTTAGTTATCGTTATCGCCGTTATGAACGGCTGTAATGGCCTGTAACGGTTTTTTCTTCTTTATGGAAAATCTCAAAAAGTATTTGGCCGATCTTTCTGAAAATTTGTAGGTATGTTCATTATGGGTCACGAATAATGTCCGATGTTTTAGTTTACCGTTATATCCGTTACTAACGGCTGTAACGGACTTTAACGGTTTTCCTTCTTTATGAAATATCTCCGAAAGTACTTGGCCGATCTTTGCGAAAATTAGCAGGTATGTTCATTATGCATCCCGGATGATGCCCGGTGTTTTAGTTTATCACGTTATAGTCGTTACTAGCGGCTGTAACGGCCTGTAACGGTTTTTCTTTTTTTTATGGAATATCTCAGAAAGTACTCAGCTGACCCTTTTTGAAAATTTCATTATGGATCACGAATAACGCCCGATGTTTTAGTGTACCGTTATATCTGTTACTAACGGCTGTAACGGACAGTAACGGTTTCCTCTTTATGGAATATCTCAGAAAGTACTCAGCCGATCTTTCTGAAACTTTATAGGTATGTTCATCATGGGTCACGAATAATGCCCGATGTTTTAGTTTACTATTATAGATGTTACTAACGGCTGTAACAACCTGTAACGGTTTTCCTTCTTTATGGAATATCTCCGGGAGTATTTGGCCGATCTTTGTGAAAATTAGCAGGTATACTCATTTTGCGTCACGGATGATGCCTGGTGTTTTAGTTTATCACGTTATAGCTGTTACTAGCGGCTGTAACGGCCTGTAACGGTTTTTCTTTTTTTCATGGAATATCTCAGTAAATACTTTAAATTAACAGGTATCTTAAGTTAGCGGGTATGTTCATTATGGGTCACGGATGATGTTCGATGTTTTAGTTTACCCTGTTTACCCTGTTATAGCTTGTGACGGACAGCAGTCTCTGCAGTGATTCCGGCTCTGCAGCATTCCAGAAGGCCGAGAGAGGGACCCAGCTTTTTTTTTTGTGGCAGTCAGGTATTTATCATTCAATATTTATTTGTTAGCAAACCGAAACCGTATTACCGTTTAGGAGCGACTGAAACTTCCTCAGCGCACTTGTGAAGGTTTGGTTTAGAAAAGAAAAATATTTATTGTGTTCTGTTATCCTATGACTTGATAGGGTAACAAAACGAAATGCTGTCGGAAAACATGAATAGAAGAAGTGAGTGTTAAAGGAAGTGGTTTTCAGAAAAAAAAAAAAAAAAGTTTTTTTTTTCTATGACTTAACTAGTTATGAACTTCATGATGAAAAAAAGGTCTTATTCTAATGTGGTTTGCGAGAAGAGGGAGAGTTTTGATGCTATGGATAATAAGCTCCCAGAGTGAGAGTGAGTGACAGAGACTTTTATATATGATTTTTGATGTGGATGAGTATTTAATTCACTCTTGATATGAATATTGAATAGTTGTGTGTTAGTAAACAAGAGTGTGTGGAAATCTTTCCTTTACATGTATTGAAGTAGACGAATCTTTTGAAAAAAAAAAGCTTTAAAAATCTGGTGATTGTATGAATTGAAATGAACATTCTTGTCATTATACAGAAAAAGAAGAAATGATATTTGTGGCATGACGAAAGACATTTATAGTTTGTTGAAAAGTAATCATTAAGTGTGTGTAATAAATTGTATTCATGGTTTATTGAAGAGGTCTAAGTGGTAATCTTTCCCCAATCTGGAAAACTAGACTCTGAAAGGTTTACATTGAAGTCCTTTACAGTGTAGTGCTATGATTCCGGAAAAGGAAATGATGTGTTATTATTCCAGAAAAGGGGAATATTGTAGTATTGAAGAAAGAATATGTTGATGTTTGTCTCAAGTTCTAGTGGAATATGATGTGGCTAATGAATATGAATGTAGTCGTGATTGCAATGAGTAGCAGCTATGATAATCAAGGTAGTTAATCAGTTTCCCCCAGGTAGATGTGTTCCCTGGACTGAGGGGGACTGGCTGCTACTGTTTGAGGGTCAGGGGTTCGTAGTTGTGTCTACCCCCTTCTCCACCGTGTGTGACGGTGTGGAGAGGTCGGCCTGAGTGCCGACAATCTACCCCCTGCCACTGCGCCCGGGACCCTACCCGCTGAGCCAGTTGGGCTGGAGACGCTGCTGCTGCTGCCAAGCCAGAGCGCCACTCTCGAGTTTTGAACCAGCGACCTGTTGGCGAGGCCGTCGCTGCGTTCTGTGCTTGTGTGTGTGTGTGAGCCACAGCTCCTGTGTGAGACTGTCACCCTGTCGCCGGCAGAGACGCCGTGAGTGCTAGTTTTTTTTTTTTTTTTTTTTTCTTTGAGCCACAGCTCTGACGTTCTGCAAGTTCTGTGTCAGACTTGACGCTGTAGACGTTGTCGTCTTCATCTTCATCGTCTTGCCGCCTTCATCCTCTTCATCGTTTCGTCGTCGTCGTCGCCGCCGCCTTCATCGTCGTTGGAACCAGCAGCGACAGTAGATAGTGTGATTAAAATAAGATATCTTTGTGTCGTGCGCCCTGTTTGGCGTATTTGAAATATTAGTATATATGTATAGTTTGTGTGTGTAAGCCTTGTGGTTGCCGTGCCGACTATTTATGATTTTGCATTTATTGTATATGTTTGTCTGATGGCTCAGGCAGCATAAAACAGAAAAAAGTGTTGCCTGGCTGTCAATGTTCGGGTGAGTGTGTGTGTGTATGTGATTTGGAAAAGTCGTGCATGCACTGTGTGTGAGTCAGACAGTCAGATACCCACAGACACCACTCAGTCCATCCGTAACATAGCTGTTAGTAACGGCTGTAACGGCCTGTTTCGGTTTTCCTTCTTTATAGCAGGTATGTTCGTTATGGGTCAAGGATGATGCTCGATGTTTTAGTTTACCCCGTTACAGCCGTTACTAACGGTTGTAACGGCCTGTAACGGTCTTTTATTGGAATATCTGAGAAAGTACTTGGCCGATCGTTCTGAACATTTGTATGTTCATTATGGATCACGAATAATGCTCGATGTTTTAGTTTACCGTTGTCTCCGTTACTAACGGCTGTAACACGGACTGTAACGGTTTTTTCTTCTTTATGGAATATCTCTGAAAGTACTTGGCCGATCTTTCTGAGAATTAGCAGGTATGTTCATTATGGGTCACGGATGATGCCCGACGTTTTAGTTTACCCCTTTAAAGCTGTTACTAACGGTTCTAACGGCCTGTAACGGTTTTTTTCTTCTTTATGGAATATCTCAAAAAGTATTTGGCCGAACTTTCTGAAAATCTGTACACATGTTCATTGGGTCATGAATAATATCAGATGTTTTAGTTTTCTGTTATGTCCGTTACTAACGGCTGTAACGGACTGTAACGGTTTTCCTCTTTAGGGAATATCTCCGAAAGTATTTGGCCGATCTTTGCGAAATTTAGCAGGTATGTTCATTATCCGTCATGGATGATGCCCGATGTTTTAGTTTACACCGTTATAGCTGTTACGAACGGCTGTAACGGCCTGAAACGGTTTTTTTCCTTCTTTATGGAATATCTCCGAAAGTACTTGGTCGATATTTCTGAAAAAAATTGTAGGTGTGTTCATTATGGGTTACGAATAATGCCCGATGTTTTAGTTTACCGTTATAGCCGTTACTAAAGGCTGTAACGGCCTGTAAAAGCTTTCTTTTTTTATGGAATTTCTCCGAAAGTACTCAGCCGATCTTTCTGAAAATTAGGATGCATGTTCATTATGGGTCATGAATAATGCCCGATGTTTTTAGTTTACCGTTATAGCTGTTACTAATGGCTGTAACGGCCTGTAATGGTTTTCTTCTTCATGGAATATCTCAGAAAGTACTTAGCCGATCTTTGTGACAATTAGCAGGTATGTTCATTATGGGTCACGGATGATGCCCGATGTTTTTAGTTTATCCCGTTATAGCCGTTACAAACGGCTGTAACGGCCTGTAATGTTTTTTTTTTTGGAATGTCTCAAGAAGTACTTGGCCGATCTTTCTGAAAATTTGTAGGTATGTTCATTATGGTTCACGGTTATTGCCGACGTTTTAGTTTACTGTTATATCCGTTACTAATGGATATAACGATCCATAATGGGTTTTTCATTTTTTATGGAATATTTCAGAAAGTACGTGGCCGATCTTTCTGAAAATTTGTGGGCTTGTTCATTATGGGTCACGGGATGATGCCTGATGTTTAAGTTTACCGTTATAGCCGTTACTAACAGCTATAACGGCCCCAAACTGTTTTTCTTCTTCATTGAATATCTCATGAAGTACGTAGTCG
>JADBJO010021995.1:0-2500 GCA_016801955.1 Conus betulinus
GTTGTATTGTTTTTTTTCCCTTCCTCACAGGCATGAAATTACCCATATTTTTGTCATCTCACAGCTGTAGTTCAGTGTGTTCGTACATTTATGCACATATTGCGCCAGTGGTCAAAAACACTGCCCTTTTCGTTGTAACACCTAATGTAGTTTCCTCCTCCACTGAAGAAAGAAGAAAGAAAGTCAGGAAACAGAAAAAGGTAAAGAAAAACAAAAAAGGGGGGTGGGTGGGGGGTGGGGTGGGGGGAGTTGGGTGTGGTGATGGAGGTGAGGGAATGTCCCGGTCAAGATGTCTGAACTTACCGATAAGTTAAAAGAATTCTCTTCAATAGTGAATCTCTCTTGTTATGATTCATTATCACAGACGCCACAGAGATCCCAAAACTGACGAGTTTAAGTGAAACGCAACGGTTTTCCCGCTACAGGTTAGTCTGTAAAGCCCGGTCGAACATCTTTTTCTCTGTCTTTCTTTCTTCTTTTTTTTTTTTTTTTTAAATTTCGAATGATAGATAAACTATCATTTCATTTAAATGTTTTATACTGACTCTGACTGAAAGTCAGATTTGATTGTCAGACCTTTTTTTCTCTCTTTTTTTCCCCCCTTTCTAATTCTCTTTCTATTAAATCCTGCGTCGAATTATCCATACACCAACCCCCCCTCCCCCATTGCAACCACACGCACCCCCCTCCCCCTCCCACGTCCTCTCACCAAGTGTTGTTTATTCAGTTTCGTGTACTGACGGGCTTCATGATGGCACTGCGCGCATACGCTGTGTTTTTGAGTTGTCCCATTTTCCCCCTTACTGCGTTGTCTCTAGACTTCTGCCCCCCCACCCCCCCTCCCCCTCCCTCACCCCCGTATAAAACCAAAGCCAAGGAAAAAAAAAAACTGAGCCCAGTGTCCTATCCTATTCCAAACTGGAAACAATCTCGCCGACTGGCTGGCTGCTCGCGTGCGCAGGCCATCCCTGTACATGACAGTGTGTGACTGTTGCAATGTAATGCATGTAGGCTTGACAGCCAATGGAAGAGATGAGCTGAGACATGTTTTCAGCTTGACTGATTAAGACTGATTACTCTAATTTGGAGTGTTCACGCTCGGAAAGTTCCACACACACCACACACGCACGCACGCACACAGCACACCACACCCGAACAGACAGACAGACACAGACACACACACACACACACACACACACACGCCACTGCACACCACACACACACACCACACACACACACACACACACACACACACACACACACACAACAAGCCTACCTGAGCAGCAGCATCCGCCGAAGGAGCCCATGTCCACACACTGTGGTCAAGGAGCTGGTAGAAGAGTAGCTTGATCAGATGCCAGCGAGTCCATGATGGCCAGCACCATGACGAACACGGGGAACGCCCCGATGGACTTCATCCGGAACACCGTCACAATGGCCGCCACGTTGCCCGGAAACCCACGGCGAAGAGAGGCCACAGGTAGTACCTGGGTGATGATGATGATCATGATAGTCATGTGATAGTGATGGTGGTGGTGATGATGGTGTGGTGATGATGATGATGGTGTGTGGTGGTGGTGGTGATGATGATGATGATGATGGTGGTGGTGGTGGTGGTTGTGGTTGTGATATGGTGTGGTGATGGTGATGGTGGGTGTGATGATCATGTGGTGGTGATGATGATGATTATGGTGATGATGATGGTGACGGTGACGATGACGATGATGATATGATGATGACAATCATGATGATTATGATGATGGTGGTGGTGGGTGGTGGCGGTGGTGGTGATCATGGTGTGGTGGTGATGATGATGATGATGATGATGATGATGATGATGGTGATGATGATGGTGGATGGTTGACGATGACGATGATGATATGATGATGATATGTGTGGTGGTGGTGATCATGGTGGTGGTGATGATGATGATGATGATGGTGGTGGTGGTGGTGACGATGATGATGATGAGGTGGTGGTGATGATGATGATGAGATGGTGGTGGTGGTCGTGATGATGATGGTGATGATGACGATGATGAATGATGATGATGATGATGATGATTGATGATGGTGATGGTGATGATGACTATGATGAGGTGATGATGATTATGATGATGGTGTGGTTGTGATGATGACTATGATGATGTGATGATGAGATATTGATGATGATGATGATGATGATGATGATGATATGATGATGATGGTGACAATGACCATGATGAGATGATGATGATATGATGATGATGATGATGATGATGATGCTGATGATGATGATGATACGGTGATGGTGTGGTGGTGGTGGTGGTGATGGTGGTGGTGGTGGTGATGATAGTGATGATTATTATTATGATTATAACGATGATGATGGTGGTGGTGGGTGATGATAGTGATGATGATGATGATGATGGTTGATGATGATGGGTGGTGGGTGGTGGTGTGATAGTGATGATGATATGACGATGATGATTATGATTATGATGGTGGTTGGTAGTGTGATG
>JADBJO010021995.1:7500-10000 GCA_016801955.1 Conus betulinus
ACTCAAAGTTGAAATGTTTCGTGTGTTTGGTTCTATATCCACAGGATTTTTAAAATACATCCGTTTTTTTACAGAAATGCGAGTACACACACACACACAACCCAACACACACACACACACACACACCACACAAACAAACAAACAAACAAACACACACACACGCACGCACGCACGCACAGCGCGCGCGCGCCGCACGCACGCACTCACGCACGCACGCACGCACCACACACACACACACAGGCACACACACGACACAGAGAGCAGAACTTTTAAGATATCATGTATTATGACCTGAGGTTATGATACTGATGCATACTGGTTATGCTGTATGCAGAGTGTTCATTTGAATGCCTGCACCTGCCTGGTGACGGAGAAAATTACGACTCAAATTCCTTGCTTGTAGTCTGGCATCGCAGTATTCTTCAATAATTATGTAGTCCGTGTGTGTGTGTGTTTTACGTGCGCGCGCGCGTGCAAGCCTGCACGCCTGCCGTATCCGTCTGCATGATTCTGCGCGCACGCGCGTGGTTGTAATGTTGTTGTTGTTGTTGTGTGCGTGCGTGCGTGTGCGTGCGAGCGTGCGTGCGTGCGTGCGCGTGCGTGCGTGTGTGAATGTGTGTGTGTGTGTATGTGTGTGTGCGTGTGTGTATGTGTGTGTGTGTGTATGTGGTGTGTGTGTGTGTGTTTGTGCGAGAGAGAGAGAGAGAGAGAGAGAGAGAGAGAGAGAGAGCGAGAGAGAGAGAGAGAGAGAGAGATAGAGAGAGATCGTTTTGCTCCTCCTGAATTTCATGGTGCAGGTAAAGTGTTTTCTGTCAAAACAAGCGTTTAAAAAAATTTTTTCACAAATTAATGGACAATACGTGCGTGGGGGGGGGAGCGGCTGCACTAGGAGCGTGTGGGGTTTGTGTGCAAACTTGCCTACGCGTGCGTGCGTTTGTCTATGCGCGCCCGCGCGCGCCTGTGCTTGCGTGTATATGTGCGCGCGCGTGTGTGTGTGTGTGTGTTGTGTGTGTGTGTGTGTGTGTGTTTGTGTGTGGTGTGGTGTGGCGTGCGCGCGCGCGGCATGCGTGTAGCATGTGTAGGTTAGATGAAAAGAGAGAGAGAGAGAGAACGTGAATCACAATTCCTACTGATGTAATGTACGAACACAAATGCAAAGATGTATTCAGACTGAGGCTAAGATCACATACATGTCAGGATTACAGGAAGACACACTTTACAAGTATCTGCCTCGACAAATTACGCGAAAACATTTAAGAAAAAATATTTATAAAATATTTTTAAATATATGCTAAATCAATATTTTCACAATTCAAACAAGGAAACATTGATTTTAATAATCCAATGTGAAAAGGAGCATGTACCATGCGTTAACATTACATATTGTTATAGATAGAAAAATGATGACATTTTTCTCCTGATGCTCTCATAGACTTCATGGTTATGTTTTGCTAAAATGAACAGGTTTTTTCTCCAATATTCTCCAGTGTGAGAGAATGATCCAGAGACTGCATACTTTGGCATACTATTGGAGCTGAATTTGTTTCATTCTGAGATCACAGAGAGCAGGAAAAAAAAAAGTTCTCTATAGTGAATACCGATAAAAACATGATAATAACAACAATAAATAGTGAAACAGATTCTGCAACTTTTACCGCAAAAAACAACAACGACAACGACGACGACGACAATAACGACAACCACAACAACAACAACAACAGCAATAACAACGATTATATTAATGATTATAGTGCAAAATAAGAAAGCTCAAGATTGAGAGCAAATTGATATTCGATTCCAGTTTAACAGTTCACAACACGTGTAGGGAGCACTGGAATTAATGTGTCTAACCGGCAGTAAAAAGCGATGCGACTGGAAGTTACAGGTGGAAAAAAACTTACTATACACTAGACATGTAAACGTAAACTATCGGGAACCCCCAAAACATGCAGACTACAGCACACAAACGTAAATAAACTTAACCAGTCAATTTAAGCCAAATCAAATCAAATCTAAGCTCAAACAAAAGGAAACAAAAAACAAACAAACAAACACAAACAACAACAACAACAACAACAAACCGAACAAACCAATGAATCAAAGAACAACAAAACAAAACCAATTCAAGGACATACAAAGCTAACCGAATTAAAAACAAACCAGAACAAAACCCAAACAAACCAGATGAAACCAAACCCAAATAAACCAAAATTAATCAAATCCAACATAGACAAACCCCACCTAGCCAAACAAAATCGAGCAAAACTAAACAAACATCCACCCACGAAAACAAACAAAAACAAAATCGACACCAGATAACCTGAAACAAGCCAAAACGAACCAAACTAAACTATAGCAAAGCAGAGCGAACCAAACGCAACTAAATTACCCCCGCCCCCGTTTCCCTCAATTAAAAAACAAAACAAAACAAAACAAACAAACCGAAAAACCCGACTAATCTGAAATCAGCCAAACCAAAGAAACAAAGCGAACTAAATCA
>JADBJO010021995.1:12500-17500 GCA_016801955.1 Conus betulinus
TTCAGTGCTGCGACAGGTTGAACTGCGAAGAGGTGAGGAAGAAGCGGACACTAAGTGCAGTAAGGTTAGAAAAAAAAAATGATAACAAAAGGATAGATGATCAACTGAGTGAGGATATGAAGATGATGATGATGATAACAATGACAATGATAACGATAAGAGTTATACTCAAAATGATAATATAATAATAGTAATAATAACAATAATACTAATAATGATAATGAAGATGATAACAACAGCAGCAGCAACAACAACAACAACAAACACCGATACAACAACAACAGTAATGATATTAATAATGATAATAATAATAATGATGATGATGATAATAATGATAATAACACATGACAATGATAATAACATAATGGTACTTTTACTACGTCTGCAACGTCGTAATACAGAAGACATTAACGAACTCTCAGGACAAGAAGGTCTCGTGCTGAACTCGAACCAGCCAAAAACTATCCAAACTCTCCACAATCACAGCGCAGTGTTTATCCTATCTTCTCCCGCCCCTCCCCCCCACCCCCCCCCACCCACACACACCACCCCTCAGTTCAGCTTTTTTAAATCTTTTTTTTTTCTCTTTCATTGTGTGTTTCTCTCGCCACTTTTCAAAGACGCATGAAGATCCAGACGTCTTGTATCAACTTTCTTTTTGTACCCCCAGTTCTCATAGAACAGGAAGAACTTTACAATGGGAACGAAGAAATGCTCTCTCTCTCTCTCTCTCTCTCTCTCTCTCTCTCTCTCGTCTCTCTCTCTCTCTCTCTCTCTCTCTCTCTCTGTGTGTGTGTGTGTGTGTGTGTGTGTGTGTGTGTGTGTGTGTGTGTGTCCGTCTATAATCAAAATGTGTTCCACTCGCTCCAGACAAAACTAGTGTGCCGATCTTTTCTGTAATTTTGTAGGTATGTTCACTATGGGTCACGGATGATGCCCGATGTTTTTTTTTTACCGTTATATCTATTACTAACGGTTATAACGGCCCATAACGTTTTTTTCTTCTTTATGGAATATTTCAGAAAGTACTAGGCCAATATTTCTGAAAATTTGTAGGAATGTTCATTCTGGGTCACGGATTATACCCGATGTTTTAGTTTACCCCCGTTATAGCCATTACTAACGGCTATAACGGCCCATAACGATTTTTCTTCTTTATGGAAAATCTCGGAAAGTACTTGGCTGATCTTTCTGAAAATTTGTAGGTATGTTCATTATGGGTCACAGATGATGGCCGATGTTTACCAGAATAGCCGTTACTAACGGCTATAACGACCCAAACCGGTTTTTCCTCTTTATGGAATATCTCACGCGTTATTCAAGATAAACTAGGAGTACGTTTTATATGCTTTGCATCTTGTTTTTTTTTTCTTCCGAGGCCTGTGGGGGGTTGGGTAGGGGCAAATTGAAGAGATTTGTCAGGCCCTTATTTTTGAGTGGGGATTTGGGGATTAGGGTATAATTTAAACCATCTACTACACCACCGCCGGTGTATGCATGATGTTGGTGGCCTGTATTTTTTATAATGAGACCACTTTTAGTGGTTGTGGGATAGGGAAAAGGGGGGGGGGGGGGGGGGGGGGGGGGGGGGGGGGGGGGGGGGGGGGGGGGGGGGGGGGGCGAGGGTCGAGGGTCGGGCTACACGCCAAGTTAGCCCAGGGGTGACCCGTGGGAAAATCATACCCTTCTGACAGGTACGTTTTAGGTTTTCAGGCTTTTTTTACGTTCCACTTTTGACAACTGCCGGCGGTTTTTTTTTTTTTTTTTTTTTTTTTTTTCCCTTTTTTTCTTTTTTTTTTTTCTCGTTCATTTTTTCGGCGGTTTCCGTTCTCCGACGGTTTCCCTCTCGCCTGGTGTGACGCCTGGAGAAGAAAGCCAAAGCGCTGACTCCCGCGGTCAGCTTGCCGTTCTCACTCTGAGGGTAGGCTCTGTAAAGCCCCTCTGAGGACAGGTGCTACGAAAGCCTCTGTAAAGAGAGCATACGTAAATCCCTTCTGACGACATGCCATTGTACGGCCTCTCTGAACACAACCGTTGAGAAGGGCTCTCTGAGAATAGCCTCTGTAAAGTCTCGTTGGGGGCAGCCTCTGTAGAGTCGCTCCGAGGACATCCGCTTTAAAGCCTCTCTGAACACAACCCCAAACACACTTTTCTTCAGAAAGCCAACGTAAAATCTCTGTGAACGAAGCTTTCTGTAAAGCATCTTTGATGACCGCCTCTGTAAAGCCTCTATAAAGACAGTCTCTGTTCAGCCTCTTTAAAGGCAGCCTCTGTAAAGTGTCGGTGAATTAGCCTCTGTATGCGTATAGCTCCTCTGAGGACAGTCCCTGTTAAAGTCTTTCAGAAGACAGCTTCGATCTGCAAAGCTTCTTGAAGAACAGCTTCTGAAAGCCTTTCTGGAGACGGCTTCCGAAAGGCCTCTGAAAGTTAGCTCTCTGTGCAACCATCTCTGAGGTTAGCTTCTGTATGGCTTCTTCGAACGTAAGGACAACCTCTGTAAAGCTTCCTCAAGGACAGACTCTGTGAGGCCTCTCTGTGGAGAGATTTTTGCAAGGCCTCTTTGAGGAGAGAATTTGTAGGGTCGGCTGTGAGTACAGCTTCCGAAAGACCTCTCCGATGACAATGCCGTGGGGTATATCTGCAGACAAATTCTAAAAGACCTCTCTGTGAACAGCTTCTGTAAGGTCTCTCTGGAGACCGTCTCTGTAAAGCTTCTCTGAAGACAGCCTCTAAAAAGACTATTTGAGAACAGCCTCTGTAAAGGCTCTGAGGACAGACTCTGCAAAAGACTCTGGGGACAGCCTCTGTAAAGGCTCTAAGGACAGCCTCTGTAAAGGCTCTAAGGACAGCCTCTGTAAAGACTCTAAGGACAGACTCTGCAAAAGACTCTGGGGACAGCCTCTGTAAAGGCTCTAAGGACAGCCTCTGTAAAGGCTCAAAGGACAGACTCTGCAAAAGGCTCTGGAGACAGCCTCTGTAAAGGCTGTAAGGACAGACTACGCAAAAGACTACGGGGACAGACTCTTTAAGGCTCTAAGGACAAACACTGTAAAGGCTCTAAGGACAGACTTTGCAAAGACTATGGGGACAGCCTCTGTAAAGGCTCTAAGGACAGACTCTGCAAAAAGACTCTGGGAGACAGCCTCTGTAAAGGCTTCGAGGACAGCTTCTATAAAGACTCTGGAGACAGACTCTGTAAAGGCTCTAAGAACAGACTCCGCAAAAGACTCTGGGGGGCAGCCTCTGTAAAGGCTCTAAGGACAGACTCTATACTCTGGAGACAGCCTCTGTAAAGGCTCTAAACGGACACAGCCTCTGTAAAGGCTCTAAGCACAGACTCTGAAAAGACTCTGGGGGGGGGACAACCTCTGTAAACGCCATCAGAGAAAGTGTTTGTCAGGACAGCTTTCTGAGGACAGCGTCTGTAAAGCCTCGCTAAGGACAAGTTTCTCTATGGCCTCTCTGGAAACAGATTCAGTAAGACGTCTCTGAGAATAGACTCTGAATGATCAGCCTCTGTGAATGGTCACCGGGGACCAGAGGTCTGCTAGCAGAAAGGTTTCCCACAAGATCAGAGACCAAGGGCAATATTAGCATTTTCCCGAGTGTGTGGCCGTCGGAATACACACACACACACACACACACACCACACACACACACACACACACACACACACACAAAAAGACTGCTTGAAATCAGTTCTGAATATTTCACTATGGCAGTACTTCCACTCGCTTGAAAGCTGTCTGGACTGTCATACGTAGCAGGCCCAGAGAGAGAGAGAGAGAGAGAGAGAGAGAGAGAGAGAGAGAGGAGAGAGAGAGAGAGAGAGAGAGAGAGAGATTTGGGGATGGGGGACGTGAGTAGGATTATAGAAAAAGGCTGACTGAACGGTGCAAAAAGTCAAGAGAGCATTTCGAAAGCGAAAAAGTTTTTCTGAAATATAAGAGAGAGACAGAGACACATAAAGAAGAAGAAGAAGAAGAAGAAGAAGAAGAAGAAGTTGGAGGAGAGGAGGAGGAGGAGGAGGAGGAGGAGGAGGACGACGACGACGACGACGACGATGACAACAACGATGACAAAGAAGAAGAAGAAGAAGAAGAAGAAGAAGAAGAAGAAGAAGAAGAAGAAGGAGGGGAGGAGGAGGAGGAAGAGGAGGAGAGGAGGACCACGACGACGACGACGACGACGACGAGAAGAAGAAGAAGAAGAAGAAGAAGAAGAAGAAGAAGAAGACAGTAGCGAGACCAAAATCGAAGTCGTCATGCAGCAGGGTGCGATCGGCCTGAATCAAAAATAATATCAGGGGCAATACCGAATATGTAGGCCCACCATGCACACACCCTGCCTCCTTCTCAGCTCACCCCACGCTCGCCCAAGCACACACACACACACACACACACACACACACACACACACACACACACACACACACACACACACACACACACACAAATACGAGCGCGGGCGCGCGCGCACGCACGCACGCACACACACACGCACGCACGCACGCACGCACGCACGCACACACACACACGCACACACACACCACACACACACACACACACACACACACACACACACACACTCACACACACAAGCGGTATCCAGTCCTGCGCGATAACATTTACACGGCGAGGTACTTTGTAGATTTATAGAGAAACTGCGGTAGACCATAGACATACCACCCGCCCCCTCAACCCCCCTCCCTTCACCTCTAGCCCCCCCCCCCCACCCTCCCACCCACTCCCCCCCAACATCGGCCTATGAGAGAAAACTACAAAAAAACAACACAAACAAACAATGAAAACAAAACAAAAAAAACAAACAACAACAATTCCCAGCCCCTACTCCCCTCCCCTACACACTCCTTCCCTCCCTCTTCCACCCAGTCCCCCCCCCCCCCCCCCCCCCCCCCTCCAAAGAAAACCAGTGATATTCAACAGACGACCTGAAAAGAGAGTTTGAATAATTCCAAGCGTTGCTACCATCCTAATTTT
>JADBJO010021995.1:27500-28618 GCA_016801955.1 Conus betulinus
CCCCCATATCCTGACGACTGCACCAGCAAGAAACAGCGCTGTAGATTTTAATGCTTACATTTTAATCAAATTTTTAACACACACACACACACACACACACACACACACACATATATATATATATATATATATATATATCAGACTGAAATAGACGTCACATAGGAAACTGAGCTGTTAAAAATGTGTTGAATTGTATTCATCTTCAAATTGACACCTGGAGTCTTTTAGCCAGGATACGACGACGACGACAACAACAACAGCAACAGCAACAACAACAACAACAACAACAACACTTTTGGTGATGACCCCTTTTTGTGATGACATTTGACCTCTTCTTCACTGGCCTGCAACTGTCTGAAAAATGAAATTCATGCGGAACTTGATTCTCAATTATATGACAGAATGTCAAATTAAAAGTTGAAATGAAACTGCAAAACGAAAAATTTGTCGGTGACTTTTCGTCATAATCTCTTAATAGTTTTTCAGTCTTCTTGCTTGACGGAATCGTGGTCTGTCGGGCTGTTATCCTGCGCACAGACAAATCACTCTGGAGCAGGGTATTATTGTCAGTTTTGATTTTCTGTCTGCCTCTGTGTTTGTTCGCAGGACACGCAAAAAGCCATTAGAAAGACTTTCTTGACATTTTGTAGGGATGTTAGTAGAACCGGTCTTAAAGAGACTCGATAAATGAAGTGTTTCGGATCTCTCGAGAAAAAAACGTTTGAAGTCTGTAGAAGTAAAAGTGACAGAATGGCAAGGGGAAATAGTACTTATAGATTGTCTTCTTTTGTGTAAGGAAAAATGCTATATACAGCGCGCAGGGTTAGCGTCTTGGTGTCTGACACTTCGGTCTATGGGTTTGAAATTGACTTCTGTGTATCCTGTGTATGACACTATGATCTGAAATGCGCAGGTTAGCATGTGTGCTGAATGCATAACACACATACTCAGACCAAAGATAGTACGCCTGACGGAAAGATGGTCCATTCCGCGGGAAAGTGATGCCAGACGGCTGGCGCATTCCATCCTGCCACTCCCATCTTCACCGACTATCTTTCCACGCGTGTCCAGCACGGCGAGTAAGGCGCCGTACCGAACTGTCATAATTCTCGAAAAAA
>JADBJO010021996.1:0-28614 GCA_016801955.1 Conus betulinus
CTGTTGTATTTAATGTCAGCGAGGTGTTCCTTGAATCTGACAGTCAGAGAGCGTCCGGTCTCACCAATGTAAAGTTTAGAGCAAACGGTGCAGTGGATGATGTAGATCAAGTTAGTGGTTTGGCAGTTGAAGAATTTGGAGACAGTCATGCGTGAACTGGGTCCTTTCACTTCAATGGCAGTACAGATGAAGGGGCAGGTCTTACAGTTGGGTAGATTGCACGGGCTTGTGCCTACAGAAGATTTACGTCTGTGAGGCTGGAGACTGGAACGCACAAGCATGTCACGGATATTCTTGTCCCGTTTGTAGGCAACTAGAGGGGGCTGGGAAAAAATTTTTTAGCCGAGTGAGCACAAGACTGAAGGATGTTCCAGTTGGTTTGGAGAATTTTGCGCACCTGGTGGACAGAAGGGTGGTAGAGCAGGCTGACAACAGGTCTGTCTCTGGTTGATTCCTGGGGTTTCGGTTCCACAGCTTGTGGGCGGGTGATGAGCTGGACTTTCTGGAGAGCACGATCAATGATGTCTTCGGGATAGTGGCGTTCGAGGAAGAACTGTTTCATTTCTAGGGCTTTTACATCAAAGACAGAGTTCTCAGAGCAGAGTCTGCGGAGTCTCAAGAACTGAGAGTAGGGGGTATGCTGGTTTTGGTACGAGGATTATGTGACGATCTGTAGACGAGATAAGAGTGTGAGTCCGTAGGTTTGTAGTAGTGGATGGACGTGGAGAGTCCACTATCGGTGATGGAGAGGCTCACGTCAAGGAAAGTGATGCACTTTTCAGATATTTCGTGGGTGAACTTGATAGTAGGATGAAAGTTCTGGGCTGCTGTGATGAAGACATGGAGATCACTGATGGGCATGGAGGTTGCACCAAGTCCGTCATCGATGTAGCGTTCATAGAATTAAGGGATAGGACCATGGTATTTTTGCAGGAAATTGTGTTCAAAGTATCCCATGAAAAGGCATGCGTAGCTGGGGCCCATTTTGGTGCCCATGGTGACACCACTGATTTGCTTGAAGGTTTCAGTCCCTCAGATCTGATATAGTTTCACACAATTTTTCGTATGATTCTTCACCACCCCCCCTCCCCCATTCTTTGTCTTCTCTAGTTTCTTCCATTGTAATTAGCTCTTCTGATTCTTTTGTTTCTGATTCATTCAGCCGTGGTAAAATTTTTAACATATTTCCTGATTTCACTATCTCTTACGGCTCTTTTTTTTTTTTTTTTTTTTCCCCCCAATTTTTTATTGAGGCTTTCATATAATATCGTCTAGTGGCTTCTAATATGTCGTAACTTTTTTTAATGAAATTACCCCATTACCTATTACAAGCTTTAGCACGTGTTTACTTACAAAATGTTTTTCTTCACATTACAAAAATATTTTATTACTTTTTCTCCCTGTAAAACCCACCCTTGCTTTGGATCTTAGGGTAACTCCTTCCATTTTCTTTCTTTGTGGTTTTAAAACGTCTTTTTCTTTTGTTTGATTTCTCTATCGTGATTTACCTTCCTTTCCTTTCCTAACTCCTGTATTTCTTTTTCATGGTTTTTTTTTTTTCATATTTGTTTATTCCTTTTTTTTTCTTATACTGAAAGTTATGGTAGTTGCTCTTATTTTCATGATCAAAACATCTAACAACAGCTGACCACTAATTGTGAAGTGGAATTCATGACCAGGCACATTAGTTAAATTATCTCTTGCATATGGTGATGCTGCATACTTTTCTTCAACATTCTCTATAGCTTCTTTCACCAAATCAACATATTTTTCGTTTCTGAGTAGTGATAAGTTGAATTTCAACAACGTTTTTCCCTTTTCTCTTGTGGTCAGTACTAAACTGATGTTAATCAGAGAATGTTGCCCCACAGGATATCCGTATCATTAATGTTTGCAACAAACCCTCGGATGATGAGAAAAAAAATCTAGACGGCTCTGTTGAAGGGGTGTCCATCTTCTCCACGTACATCTCAGCAATTCTGGATTGATCCATCCCCATAACTAGTTCTAGGTCATCCGTCATATCAAATACTATAGCCGTTTTTTTTTTTTCCCCCCAAGTTTGGGTTTTAAGTACATGTTCCAAATATGCAGAGAGTGACGTCCCTTGTTTGTTTCGATTTCGCAAATTTTGTTTATTCATTTCGTAAAACTAGAATATTTACCTTTAAAGTGAAAAAAAAAAATCCATTGAAATTTTGCAAATGAAAAACTACACTCTGCTTTCGAACTTGGACAATACCAGTGCTCTGTGACTGCCCTTAGCACACACTTACGTAATAAGAAAGACACCGCGTAACACGCACCACATGACCAGCTGAAACACGCTGCCTTCATGTTTGTGGGACCGGCCTCACACGGCTTCAACGACTGAACGAGGAGAGTGGCGAGTCGCCGAGAGGAAACCGCAAGGAACAAAGAAGTTTGTCATTGTTCGGGTCCGTGTGGTCAGTATTTGTTCAGGTATGTAAAGATTTCATTGTAATCATGATCCCAGCTTCGTTTTCTTCTTCTTCTTCTTGATGATGTAATGCCCACGATCATCATGTTGATTATTTTGGCATCTTCTTAGTTTTGCTCATGATGAAAGGTACGATGACAGCAAACTATCGGAAGTAAGAAGGCTCTACAAACATGTCGCAGTGATATTCGGCTCGTCCGGTCAGTGTAGATTTTGTTAGCATTGAGAGTTTTTAGGTTAGTACAATATATATATTATAATTTACATATATAACGTGTAGGACTAAAAGCAGATTTGGCTTTTTCTGTTTGTTTGTTTTCAGCAAATAGTTTTAAATCCTTTATCCAGTACTGGGTCCGTATGCAGATAGATCGATAAATCGGCTATCGAACCGATTGCGGTAGTTTGCTCGATAACGCGGAAAAATTCTCATGCAGAAGCCACGATAGAGAGTACTTTGCTTCATTTTACAAAATGAAATTTGTTTAGAATCTTGCATTATTATTCTCAATGCTTATTGAGTTCAGTATTTGAAATAGGCAAATTGAGTGTTCCTGCAGTAGTGCTAGGCAAAGAGTTCCAAATTTTAATAATCCTGTGTTAAACACACACACACACACACACACACACACACACACACATGGCAAAAAAGACTGGTTTTAGCAAGTGGTTTATGAGTCTGATTTTGTAAGATGGTCTCTTGCTCCAGTGGTTTGCTGTATATTTTCTTTTAAAAAATGTTAAGTTTTTTTTTTTTTCAGAATCAGTGGTCAAACTATGTTGCCATATTAAACAATTGGCCTACCTTGTATCTAGAGTTTTAAAAGTGGAACCATTGTGTCAGACTTTGAACTGAATAAGATGAGGTATCATCCTAGAAATTCTGTTTTCTATATATATAGTGACAGACTTTCAGGTTCACTCTGATATTCTAAACTTAGTGATTCAAGGAATCTTAACCTTTCTTTGTAATTGAAATGACTCTCACTCGAATGATAAATTTGTCAGGTGAACTTTTTTTTTTCTTTTCTTTTTTTTTTTTTTTTTTTTTTTTTTTTTACATATTCTTAAGAAAGGTTTGTTAGGTGAATCTTCTTTATACTTATTCTGGGGGGAAAAAGGTGAAATTGAGCACCAAACCATATTGCTTTGTCTAAAATTTGCACACCTATAGTGTTAAAAAGGTGTACCATCATATCTGTGGTTTTGAATTGAATTTTGTTTTTCCCATTTTAACAGTTGCGGTGAGATGTAGGTCACAAACGAAATAACTATCAACTTAGACACCTTAACCTATTGTTACTTTCAGTAAACTCCTTTTAACTTTCTCAGTTTCAGTGGGTTTCACTTCACATCCACTCCTGGTGTTTCACATTTCTAATGGGGCTTTGACAAATCTTACGCAGTACTCACTCGGAGCTGTAGCCAACTGGTCTGTACTCAGGTCTATTCAACTCAATTCAATTCAGTTCAGTTCAATTCAGTTTACTTTATTGTCCATCGGAAAATTTTTCTTCTGCTCCATTCATATCATTTCACAAGTGCATTAAGACATTACAAAAAGACATTATAAATCGTACCATAAAAGCCTGTGTTATTATATATATTTGTATATACATACACTCAACACCCCCCCCCCCCCCCCCCCCCCCCCCACACACACACACCACACACATGAATCCCCCCCACACACATACACACATGAATCCCCCCCCCCCCCACCACCACCGCACACACACACACACACACACACACACACACACACACACACACACACACACACACACACACACACACACACACACACACACACACACGCACATGAAATAAACATTAAATCCATAAGACATAGAACATTACATTGATTATAAAAACAATACATAAAACACAAACTCACCCGCACCAATGCCCAAACACTAAAAAACACACACACATGCGTACACACACACACACACACACACACACACACACACACACACACACACACACACACACACACACATTCACACACACACACACACATACACACAGTCATAGTCACAGTAAACATAATATTGCAAACTGAAGTGTTCATGTCTGAGAGACAAGGGTCATGGCAGTCAATCACAGGCTTTAGTTTAAAATGCTAATGGCACTTGGTATAAAGGACTTCTTCTGTGCTCTGTGCATTCATTCTGTAGCATCTTCCTGATGGAAGTTTTTCAAAGTGGCAGTGGAGGGTGTGAGGGATCAGAGGTAATATTCACAGATTTCCTGATTACAGAAACAGTGCAGACTTCTCTGAGAGCAGATTGCCTTTTCTCTATAACCTTACTTGCCTGATTGACAATTCTGGCGAGCTTTGAGAAAGATCTTTCTCTGAAAGATTTCCAAACCAGACAGCAATGTTGAATGACATTAGACTTTGTATTAAGCTTACATATATATATACCTTTTCTAGTACGTGTTGACTGACATTAAAACTATGTAATTTTCTCAACAGAAACAACCCTTGATTTGCTTTTTTGAAGATACTGTCAGTATGATGACTAAAAGACAGCTTATGGTCAATGTGTATACCAAGATTTTTGAAACGGTCAGCAGTTTCTATTGTCTGTCCATTTATCACAACTGGTTGAAATGAACTATTTGGTATTGAAAAGTTTAATACAAGTTCTTTGGTCTTACCACAATTAAGTTGCAAGAAGCTGGAAGAGCACCAGTCCTGTAGTTCTAAGATGTGACTGAAGTATGCTTGCTCATTTATAGAGCCTTCTTTAAACAAAAGACTTACAAGAACCATATCATCAGCATAGTTAATCAGGTTCAGAAGTGCACCCTGGATTTTCATTTCATTTGTGTAAACCGAAAATAACAAAGGAGATAGAACACATCCTTGAGGAGCACCTGTGTTTAAGACAATTTCCTCTGACAAACAACCATTCATTAATACTCTCTCTGGGATCTGTTTTCAAGAAAATTTCTGACCCACTTAATAACACTTAATGCCACTTGGCACTATAGTTGTTCTTCCTCCTTTACTGGCTTGACTTAAACATGCTTCCAGCTGCTGGGATCTTTTTCATCTTGATTGTTAATATCAAAAGAATTATTAAAGGATATGTTGAGCAGTCTTTTATATTTTTTTTTTAGGCTTAGGATAACTACCATCACGATCAGCAGACTTCGTAATGGTTCAGTTTGGATTATTTATCTCATCTCATTTACTGATTTAGTCAAATAAGCTACAAGGATGTATCTGGCTGTTTGGGAATTAGGGGAAGTTACCCAAATCCTCAGCAGTTAAAACACTTGAGAAGAGAATTATAATTTAGTACATCAGCGTTTTCCTTAGTCTGAGTAAATGAGCCATCAGGCTTGATAAGATTAGCACCTGTGGTTTTGTCTTTGATGAAATATATATGCAAATAAACTCTTGGATGTTTTTTTTTTTTAAAAAATTCCTTCCAAGATCGCTTTCTTTTTATTAGCTAGTTTTTCATAATGCCTATTTCACCTGATTCGTTGCTTTGGCAAACTCATCATAATTTTCTTTTGTTTTATTCATTTATGTATTAGTTAGTTATTTTATACATTTTAGAAAACTCTGCTTTTCGCACTGATTATGTCTTATATCTAGCATTGTGCAGAGAGTGTGCTTGTTTTGTAACACTGATATTTCCGGACATGTGTTATTGCAAAGGTACTGATCTGTCTCATCGATCACACTGTTTTATTTAAAAATGGTCCCAGCAGTCATGTACATCCAAACCATGCTCCAGTACACATTTCCAGTCAGTATACAGATGAACTGTGTCAGGCCAGGGTCATTTCCCTTATTCAGTGCTTACTTTTAGTGGGTTTGACCTCCTTGTCCAGGGCCAGCCCAGCTGTACAATGGTGAGCAACAGGCAAGCTCAGTGTCATGTAATATCTTTAACCCAGTGGTGGAAGAAAGGATAGATTCAGGATGTTACCATGGTTTTTACTTAGGTTTGGGTCAAGAATTGTTGCATGTTGCTGACCTCTGAAGTGCGTTGACTCTAAACCATGTCAAGCAGGTAAAATTAATTCGCAGTCTGCGGAAATACAATTGCAGTCCTCCAGCCATTACAGGAAAGTTAAAAATGCCTGTCATGATCATTGTGTCAGTAGAAGGTACTGAAATATGCCATTTTTGATTTGTCATGTTGCTGAGTGCTTAAAGCACAGAAGCATAATGGCTATCTGTAGATTAATTATATGAAAGCTCACCATAATTTTGAACCCTAAAGAAGGATGACAAAAATTCTGAATTAAGAAAACTTCTGGTCTTCTTTTAGTGTGTAAGGAGTTGTGGATGACTGAATTCTGCAACATCCCTGTCAGCGGGTCTGATAGAAGTTCAAACTCCGCAGGGATTCAGGAACAATTCCCTTCATTTTTCTGATGCTGTGGAGTGGATTTCACCCCGAAGAATAATAATGTCAGGTTTCATCTCTAAAATCAGAGATTCTAATTCAATCCCTTTATTTGTAAAGAAATTAAAGGTTGTAGGAAACACAGGTCTGATGGTTACTTGCTGTGTTGTTTCACGATTTAAACAAAGAAAGAAAAAAAAACAGACTTGCTATCAGATCATTAGGCAGCAAGGCTGGCAATCCCCCCCTCACCGTCTCCCAAACACCCTCTCCAAAAGTGGGAGAAGCTGAGGGAGGGACTGGAGAGGGAGGGGAGGGATTGAGAGGGGGGGGGAGGGTTCGGAGAAGGAGGGGAGGAATTGGAGAGGGGGGGAGGGATTGGGGAAGGAGGGGAGGATTGGAGGGGGGGGGATTGGGGAGGGGGGAGGGATTGGTGGGGAGGGCAGTTGGTAGATACATGACTGTTTTTTTTTGTTTGCCTTGACCTTTGATGTAGTGTGTCATGAACGACATAGGATGAATACAGTGCTCATGTACACCAGAACATTGTAAACCAGTTTCATTTTTTTTTCTTTGCTTCTTCTCTATAGTTGATTTGTTCTTTTTTAGTGTGGTTAAGGGTGAAGGACAAGTATGGAAGTATGATGAGCATCATGCTTTGTTGTTTACAAGCTGCATTTGAAAGGCAAAACAAGCAATGTAAACAAGTATGATATCATCATGATGATGGTCATTATTGCTATTTTTATTATTGTTGTTAATATATAACAATGTTATTATTGTTGTTGTTATTGTTCTTCTTCTTATTATTATTATGATCATCATCATCATTAGTATTGTTGTTGCTGTTATTGTTATTATTGTTAATATCATTTATAGTAGTAGCAGTAGTAGTAGTTATCACAAATGTATTCTACAGATCAGAGAACTTTCAGTACAGTTTAGCTTGTTTTATCATCAACTGACATATGAATGAGATGAGTCAGACTTGAGTGTGGTCACACATACTTCACCACAGCAGTGAGCTGACACACTGTCTTCTGATTTCAGACTTGAGAGCCACAATCTGAAACGTCACTGGCGGCAGACACCCACGAGATGGCGTGTAGTTCATGTTTTGATCTGCCCTGCAGTGGAATCAGACTGATTGTCTCTGAAGACGACAGCAGACTGGACGCAGACGCCTTTAGCCATCGCCGCCATGGAAAAGTGGAGGGCTTTGGGGTGTTTGTGTGGCTGACTCTCATATGTCCCCCTGACTTGCCGATACCCTGTGAGGAGGGAATACAGGAATACTGGACGAGGCAGATGACTAGTTACTACCACCATCTTTTTTCTGGCCTCTCTGGTCACAAAGTCTCGTCAGTGACTTTAACGCTGTTGGGGAGATCTTGTAAGTGGATGGTGTGTGAGACTGTGTTCTGAGCATTATTCATTCATACTGTACACTGTGTCAGTTCATTAGCATGGAGATTTGGGTTTTGGCATCATCAGGGACATTTTGTGTTGGCAGCAAGACCATGCTGACCCCACTGAACCCATTCTCCTCCCACTTGGTCAGGGAGGCAATGAGGACAAAGGGGGACAATCCAGGATAGTGTGGTGGGATCTGTGATGCTGATCCGGATCAGACAATGGATCCAGCATGTTCTGCAAAATTTTACAGAGTTGTTTACACACACACACACACACACACACACACACACACACACACACACACACACACACACACATACATATATATATCATGCACTCCATGCATGGGTTTTTATGACCCATCTTCATCATTACAATACCATATATATATGTATATGTATATACACACACACACACACACACACACACACACACACACACACACACACACGCACGCACGCACGCATGCATGCACACATGCAGTGCAGACGAGGGCGTGTGTGTATGTGTGTTGCAAAAACATGTGACTTTCCATCTTTCAATCACAAATCTCCTCTAATCTGTTAGTTTTGTAAGCTATCTTGATAGATGGATAGGTAGACAGTTAGATGAAGAGATAGATTGCAAACTATCTTGATAGATGGCTAGATGGATAGGTAGATGGATAGATAGATACATACACACACACACACACACACACACACACACACACACACACACACATATATATATATATACATACATACATACATGCACACGTATACACATACATAACACATACACATACACACACATATATGTAGATGATAGATAGGTGGAAATTAAGGATTTTAAGGAGGAAGTTGGTCGGGTTGAAAGATGGAATGTCACCCAGGTGGAAGCCATTCAATTTTGATGCAGACTTGGTCTTGCGCTGAGGGTCCAGGTCAGTGGCTGACCCAGGATCTTTTTACATCAAAAATGTTTACACAGTTTACACTGATCATGGACACTGACCGCGTGATAACAAATTGTTAGTTGTGTGCCTGTTTATGGACACTGTTACAGTGTGAGAACAAATTGTTTTGTTGGTTATCAGCCTGTTTACCAATTTTATTCTGATCATGGACACATGTGTGCACTTCACACCATTTTCTACATGATAATGCCGTGAAAGCACACTTTGTGTTGTGTGTTGTAGTGAGTCGTTTTACGTCACTTGTTGGCTCAGCCATACACAGTTGTAGACCATGTGCTGTGGGTTGTAGTGAGTCATTTTACTTCACTTGTTGGCTCAGCCATACACAGTTGTAGACCATGTGCTGTGGGTTGTAGTGAGTCGTTTTACGTCACTTGTTGGCTCAGCCATACACAGTTGTAGACCATGTGCTGTGGGTTGTAGTGAGTCATTTTACTTCACTTGTTGGCTCAGCCATACACAGTTGTAACCATGTGCTGTGTGTTGTAGTGAGTCGTTTTACTTCACTTGTTGGCTCAGCCATACACAGTTGTAAACCATGTGCTGTGTGTTGTAGTGAGTCGTTTTTACTTCACTTGTTGGCTCAGCCATACACAGTTGTAAACCATGTGTTGTGCTGTTGATGACTCAGGGAACCACAACAAGCTGCTGATGGACATGATGGCCAGGCGCTGACCTCCTACAGGGTCACCTGCCCGCTGCATCAGCAGGTCTCCCTGAAGACCGTCACTGTCGTTGTCCAGGGCAACGCTTTTGAATATTTCCACATCTGCATCACCACCTGTCTCAGAGCTATGGCACAGGTACCTTTCTGTTGGGTCATGTGTGTGTGTGTGTGTGTGTGTGTGGTGTGTGTGTGTGTGTGTTGTAAATGAAATAATTCGGCTTGCTTTTCAAATTTTCATTGTTTTCGCCTAGAAGAAAAGCAAGAAAGCTCTAGGTAAATCTGCTTCTGACAAGGTTCCTTGCTGAATTTGGACCAAGGCAAGACATACAAGTTCTTCTTGGGCCTCACAGGGTCAGGGTTTTTGTTGTTGTTGCTGTTTTTTTTTTTTCGGTCCCCCTTTTCACTGGATGTAAACAGTCGTCTGAGTGCTAGTGTTTCTGATGAGGTGATGATGTCCCCTAAGCAGTCCACAGTTTGCACTAATGACAGAATCCATGGCAGCAAGGGAAATGGCATTGCCAGATTCTGTCCACAGTTCCACTTGGGTACTATGACCAAATATGACCAAGCAAAAAGAAATGTATGGCTCTTGCAAAGGAGTGCAACACAAATTTGAGTAGGAGAAATCTGTTGTAACAGTGATGGTTATAGCGTGCAGTTCAGTAACATATATGGAACACTTCAATAGAAAACAATGCAATGAAATGCAATGCAGTTCGATGCAATCTAGTTGGAATGCAATGTAATATGCAATCCAGCAGGATGTAATGCAGTGTGATGCAATCCAGCAGAATGCAATGCAATATGATGCATCCAGCAGGATGCAGTGCAGTGTGATGCAATCCAGCAGGATGCAATGCAATATGATGCAATCCAGTTGGAATGCAATATAATATGCAATCGAGCAGGATGTAATGCAATGTGATGCAATCCAGCAGGATGCAGTGCAGTGTGATGCAATCCAGCAGGATGCAGTGCAGTGTGATGCAATCCAGCAGGATGCAATGCAATGTGATGCAATCCCAGCAGGATGCAATGCAATATGATGCAATCCAATTGGAATGCAATGTAATATGCAATTCAGTAGGATGCATTGCAATATGATGCAGTCCATGCAGGATGCAATGGAATCCAGTAGGATGCAATACAATGTGATACAATCCAGTAGGATGCAATGCAGTATGATGCAATCCAGTAGGGTGCAATGCAGTATGATGCAATCCAGTAGGTTGCAATGCAGTATGATGCAATACAGTAGTTGCAATGCAATATGATGCAATCCAGTAGGATGCAATGCAGTATGATGCAATCCAGTAGGATGCAATGCAATATGATGCAATCCAGTAGGGTGCAATGCAGTATGTTGCAATCCAGTAGGTTGCAATGCAGTATGATGCAATCCAGTAGTTGCAATGCAATATGATGCAATCCAGTAGGATGCAATGCAGTATGATGCAATCCAGTAGGATGCAATGCAATATGATGCAATCCAGAAGGATGCAATGCAATATGATGCAATCTACTGGGATGCAATGCAGTGTGATGCAATCTATTGGATGATGCAATATGATGCAATCCAGTAGGATGCAATGCAATATGATGCAATCCAGTAGGATGCAATGCAGTATGATGCAATCCAGTAGGATGCAATGCAATATAATGAAATCAGTAGGTTGGAATGCAATCCAGTAGGATGCAATGCAATATGTGATGCAATCCAGTAGGATGCAATGCAATATGATGCAATCCAGTAGGGTGCAATACAATATGAAGTGTCCAGATGTGTATCAATTTAGAACAGACAAAAGGAACACACTTCACCATAAAGTGTGAATAATAACACCAGTAGTAATAATCATGAGAATGATGATAATAATCATAGTGATAATGGTAGTAATTTTGCTACAAGTACTGTTACACTTTTGCTACTGATAACAGTGAAATTGCTGATGATAATGGACAGTAGGAATCATGATGATATACTTCTGCTACTGATAACAGTGAAGTTACTGATTATAACATGACAGTAGGAATCATGATGATAATATCAAAATCCTGGTGCTTGGGCAGTCACAGAGCGACGAGTTCCACCGCACCATACAGAAATCCTACTCCTTGGAGACCTGAGACCCACTGCCAGCTGGCATCAGCATCCAAACAGGGTAAGCAGTGTACCTATCCACCCCCATAAGCAGTGTACCTATCCACCCTCAAAGCACTGCCCCACGACTCTCCACAGACGCACTACTCATTATTTACGTCAAGCATGCTTCAGCTGTTCACTCTCCTTGTTTACTACCTTCATTTTCTTTTGAAATGATCAATTTCTTACTTATTAATCCATGCACCTTCATTTTTGTCATGATTTTTCCTTTCAGACGCATGTATTTCTTTTCCATAAATATTTTTCTTTGTTTTTTCTCTTCCCCATTCCCTGTGTTGCTATCTGGAACACAGCTCATGTGTTTGGCTGTCTTTACGCAGTCGCAGATGTTACAACTCTCGTCCATTTTCTTTCTCTTTCACCTCTGGTTGGGGTCAAGGTTCCTTGCTGAATTTGGACCAAGGCAAGACATACAAGTTCTTCTTGGGCCTCACAGGGGTCAGGGTTTTTTGTTGTTGTTGCTGTTGTTTTTCTTTTGGTCCCCTTTTTCACTGGATGTAAACAGTCGTCTGAGTGCTAGTGTTTCTGATGAGGTGATGATGTCCCCTAAGCAGTCCACAGTTTGCACTAATGACAGAATCCATGGCAGCAAGGGAAATGGCATTGCCAGATTCTGTCCACAGTTCCACTTGGGTACTATGACCAAAAGATGACCAAGCAAAAAGAAATGTATGGCTCTTGCAAAGGAGTGCAACACAAATTTGAGTAGGAGACTGTTGTAACAGTGATGGTTATAGCGTGCAGTTCAGTAACATATATGGAACACTTCATAGAAAACAATGCAATGCAATGCAATGCAGTTCGATGCAATCTAGTTGGAATGCAATGTAATATGCAATCCAGCAGGATGCAATGCAGTGTGATGCAATCCAGCAGAATGCAATGCAATATGATGCAATCCAGCAGGATGCAGTGCAGTGTGATGCAATCCAGCAGGATGCAATGCAATATGATGCAATCCAGTTGGAATGCAATGTAATATGCAATCCAGCAGGATGTAATGCAATGTGATGCAATCCAGCAGGATGCAGTGCAGTGTGATGCAATCCAGCAGGATGCAGTGCAGTGTGATGCAATCCAGCAGGATGCAGTGCAATGTGATGCAATCCAGCAGGATGCAATGCAATATGATGCAATCCAATTGGAATGCAATATAATATGCAATTCAGTAGGATGCATTGCAATATGATGCAGTCCAGCAGGATGCAATGGAATCCAGTAGGATGCAATACAATGTGATACAATCCAGTAGGATGCAATGCAGTATGATGCAATCCAGTAGGCAATGCAATGCAGTATGATGCAATCCAGTAGGTTGCAATGCAGTATGATGCAATACAGTAGTTGCAATGCAATATGATGCAATCCAGTAGGATGCAATGCAGTATGATGCAATCCAGTAGGATGCAATGCAATATGATGCAATCCAGTAGGGTGCAATGCAGTATGATGCAATCCAGTAGGTTGCAATGCAGTATGATGCAATACAGTAGTTGCAATGCAATATGATGCAATCCAGTAGGATGCAATGCAGTATGATGCAATCCAGTAGGATGCAATGCAATATGATGCAATCCAGAAGGATGCAATGCAATATGATGCAATCTACTGGGATGCAATGCAATGTGATGCAATCTATGGGATGCAATGCAATGTGATGCAATCCAGTAGGATGCAATGCAATATGATGCAATCCAGTAGGATGCAATGCAGTATGATGCAATCCAGTAGGATGCAATGCAATATAATGAAATCAGTAGGTTGGAATGCAATCCAGTAGGATGCAATGCAATATGTGATGCAATCCAGTAGGATGCAATGCAATATGATGCAATCCAGTAGGGTGCAATACAATATGAAGTGTCCAGATGTGTATCAATTTAGAACAGACAAAAGGAACACTTCACCATAAAGTGTGAATAATAACACCAGTAGTAATAATCATGAGAATGATGATAATAATCATAGTGATAATGGTAGTAATTTTGCTACAAGTACTGTTACACTTTTGCTACTGATAACAGTGAAATTGCTGATGATAATGGACAGTAGGAATCATGATGATATACTTCTGCTACTGATAACAGTGAAGTTACTGATTATAACATGACAGTAGGAATCATGATGATAATATCAAAATCCTGGTGCTTGGGCAGTCACAGAGCGACGAGTTCCACCGCACCATACAGAAATCCTACTCCTTGGAGGACTGAGACCCACTGCCAGCTGGCATCAGCATCCAAACAGGGTAAGCAGTGTACCTATCCACCCCCATAGGCAGTGTACCTATCCACCCCCATAAGCAGTGTACCTAGCAGTGTACCTATCCACCCCCATAAGCAGTGTACCTATCCACCCTCAAAGCACTGGCCCACACAACTCTCCACAGACGCACTACTCATTATTTACGTCAAGCATGCTTCAGCTGTTCACTCTCCTTGTTTTATTACCATCATTTTCTTTTGAAAAGATCAATTTCTTACTTATTAATCCATGCACCTTCATTTTTGTCATGATTTTTCCTTTCAGACGCATGTATTTCTTTTACATAAATATTTTTCTTTCTTTTCTTTTCTCTCCCCATTCCCTTCCCCCCCCCCCCCCCCCCCCCCCCCCCCCCTCTTTTTTTTTTTTTTTTTTGTTTTGTTTCTGTTTCAATAGCACTTGTTAAACTTTTTACTCACTTACTAATCTCTCTCCTTTCCATCTAATTCTTCTTCTTCTTCTTCTTCTTCTTTCTTAATACTGTTATAATTATTAGTCCTATTGTCACATTTATTGCATTATGTATCAGTAGCAGAAAAATAGTAGTAATAGTAATAGTTGCAAAATTATTATCATTATTATTACCATCATCATCATCATCATCATCATTATTGTTATTGTTAGTGTTGTTATTACCGTTATTAATGTTACTATTTTTAGTATTATTGTTATTGTTATTGCCGTTGTTGTTGTTACTACTATTATTATTACTGTCATCAATACTTCTAAATTGATATGCACATCTGTATGCTCCGTAGATTTTATATTTCTATTTTTTCACAGCTTCATTGTGAAGAGTGGAAAGAGATGTGGTGTCTGTGTTGTTATTTGTCTGTGCCTTTCAGAAGCTGTGTGCCATCCATTTTCCCTTTCATGTTTCAATGTTTAAGGCAGTCATCCCGCTTAGACACCAGCCTGGTGTATGTATGTACAGTTGTCTTTCCTGTGTGCCATGAAAACACGGCATTGGCCAGACCTCCACTGGAGAAACTCTTCAGTAAAAAAAAAACCCCAACAACCCTAAAACCTTGTCGCATTTGTTGTTGTCTGTAACGTTATCTGTCATTCAGCTATACAGTTAAATATAATACAGACTTTCAATCAAATGTTGTTATCTGGAACACAGCTCATGTGTTGGGCTGTCTTTACGCAGTCGCAGATGTTACAACTCTTGTCCGTTTTCTTTCTCTTTCACCTCTGGTTGGGGTCATATTCAAATGTGATTAGAGGAACGGCATCCATGATAAAAAGAGAACAATGACGCTACATTCCTTCCAACCTCTTAGATCAAATATTAACTTGAGAAAACTTTTTTTTTTTTTCTTCTTCTTTTTTTTTTTTAAACAACAAATTTTCACATTATCCTTTAAAATGTTCTTTTAGAAGTCCGTTCAAATGTCGTTTTGACAAAATGATAAATACCATTTTCACTTGCCTGTGTGTCTGAATAATTTGACTAATTTAGTTCTAACATGCCTGTCTTTTGAATACTTGATTTCTTTATACATCAAGTCTCTGTGGTGCCGTCATAGGTCGTCCAGATGTGGTCACACATGGGTGTTGTTGTTGTTGATTGTTGTTCAGTGAATATATACTAAACCTTTGTCTTGCCGATGATTGTTCACTGAACACACAATAAAAATCTTATCTTGTTGAGGACTGTGCACTGGATAAATGAAAACTTTGTTTTATGGATGACTGTTCAGTGAATAAACTAAAACTTTGTCTTACATGGAATAGACTAACACTTTGTCTTACTGTTCAATGAATAACTAACACTTTGTCTTACTGTCATGAATAGACTAACAACTGTTCAATGACTAGACTAACACTTTGTCTTACTGTTCAATGAATAAACTAACACTTTGTCTTACTGTTCAATGAATACACTAACACTTTGTCTTACTGTTTACTAACACTTTGTCTACTGTTCAATGAATAGACTAACACTTTGTCTTACTTTGTCTTCAATGAATAGACTAACACTTTGTCTTACTGTTCAATGAATAGACTAACACTTTGTCTTACTGTTCAATGAATAGACTAACACTTTGTCTTACTGTTCAATGAATAGACTAACACTTTGTCTTACTGTTCAATGAATAGACTAACACTTTGTCTTACTGTTGAATGAATAGACTAACACTTTGTCTTACTGTTCAATGGATAAACTACCTTTACTTTACCAGCCGTGTCAGCCAATAGTGGCTGATGGGATTTCTCTCCCTTGTGCTGTGTCAGCCAAGGCTGGCTGATGGACAAACAGTACATTCTGCCATGTCATCCTCTATTGGCTGACGGGAACATAAAAAATTCCTACACCTTCCATGAAAATGATCCAAGGGAAATAAGCTCTGTAACTCGGCTTGGGTATGTCATAGCGAGTTGTAGACCTTACTTTTCAGTGGCCAATCGAGAACTTGGCTGACCCTAGCAGCTTTGAAACAAAAGAAACTGGCGGCACCAGGCGTTCCCGCTTAGCGCGCGTATTTCCTGTGCCAGAAAAAATGTCGGTCAGGCGAAGGGGTGGTTGCGATTTCTCGCTCAATGAAGCGCTTGAAACCATATTACAAAGTGGATTTGGTGATGAGGGGAGTGATAGAGAGATAGAAAACTATGAAAGAGAAGTGGAAAGCGAATTGTTTGAAGATGCAGCCATCCCTTCATCTTCTGATTTGGTGTTGTAAAAGAACGGAATAGAATGTAAACAAAGCATTCTTTCTACTTATCAGACATTTTTTCAACGCACAGTTGTGTATACACATTGAAAGTAAATGATTCGAAATTACTATGTTCGATTAGTTGAGTGTTTGTTCTGTCCTATGACACCTAACACAACACTGTCAGTTGTTGTCTAGCTACTGTAAAAATAATTAAAAAGTGACCAAATATGCACAACGACAGGGACTGAGCGCCCTGCGTGAGTGTGCGGCAGCAGGGAATTGTGCTGTCCGTGCGCGCTCTCGGCTAGATAGCACAATTTATCTTACTGTTCAGTTAATAAATTAACACTTTGTCTTACTGAATAAACTAAAACTTTGTCGTACTGTTCAATGAATAGGCTAACACTTTGTCTAACTGTTCAGTGAATAAACTAACACTTTGTGTAACTGTTCAATGAATAAACTAACATTTTAACTGTTTGAATAAACTAACATTTTGTCTACTTGTTCAATGAAATTAAACTAACACTTTGTCTTACTGTTCAATGAATAAACTTACACTTTTTCTTAACTGTTCAGTGAATAAACCAACACTTTCTCTTACTGATGTATAGTTTACTGATGTATTTACTGTTAACTGTGTACTGATGTAACACTGGTGTATGGCGTACTGATGTACTGATGTATGCGTACTGTATGTATGTTGTACTGATGTATGTGATGTATGTCTACTGATGTATGGTGTACTGATGTATGGTGTACTGATGTGATGTATGCCTACTGATGTATGGTGTACTGATGTATGGTCTACTGATGTATGGACTACTGATGTATGGTCTACTGATGTATGTACTGATGTATGGCGTACTGATGTATGGTCTACTGATGTATGGTGTACTGATGTATGGTCTACTGATGTATGTATGTACTGATGTATGGTATGGTACTGATGTATGGTCTACTGATGTACTGATGTCTACTGATGTATGGTATGGCCTACTGATGTATGGTCTACTGATGTATGGTCTACTGATGTATGGTCTACTGATGTCTGGTCTCCAGCTTGGCAGGCCCTTGAGCCCAGCCCTTCACACCCAGACGACCTCCACAGACATCTCAGGGGCAAGTACCAGTTCCACCCCCTCCCTCACCAACCCCTCTTGCACAGCTTGACATGGGTGGTTTGGAGACCAAGTGAGGCGCATTTCCCCCATTCTTTCAGTCCTCGCATCGTGTCAAGACCTATGGCTGTGTGCCAGTCAGCTCCTTTGACAGCATAAAGGGACTTGAACGTCAAAAGCTTTATGCCCAATTCATTTTTGGACAAGAGTTGCCTCATCATACATTTGGAAGTGGAGTTCCTGGCGAATGGTGTATCTACCCATGGGGCGATGTGTTTGAACATCACTCTGCCGGCCAGTCCAGTGTAACTGACGGTCCTTCCAGCAGAGAGAGAGCAGCCAGACCTCTGGAGTGGTCATTCCCGTCCCGACACCCAGCAGCCGGGCAGCAGCAGCAGCGGCTTTCCATCCTCCATGGAGACCGATCAGTCTGAGCAGCTTTATTCCAGGATCTTTGTTCTTGGTAACAAAGCTGATGCACTGCTCACCTACCACGTCACTGGGAAACGCCAGCAACAGCCAAGGGGGGCCACTCTCCGTATAGTTCGCTGTCACCATTCTCAGTATGTGACAGGCTATCAGAGAAATGTTTTGGATTTTTATGTCACAGACGTGGCTGTCCCAGGCACGGTCTGACGCGCGGGAATGAGACCAGACTGCTGAGGGATGGCGAAACGATGATGAGAATGATGACTCCAGCAGGCAAACCTCAAATGCTGCCAGACAAATTACTGAGGAAGATCTCATCGAGCGTTCCCAGTCAGAACAGGCGCTCAACATGCAAACTGCAGGTTCTGACCAGGAGGTGGATGTCGACAGAGATTGTGACGACTTTTGCCCCATCTGTTTGGATGTGCTGCGTCGGCCCACAAAATTGAACAAGTGTGGCCATGTGTTCTGCCGAATCTGCCTGGAACAGAGCTTCCAGCAGCATCCTAGGTGCCCATTGTGCAATGTCACTTTTGCCGTGATGTCTGGCAGCATGCCTGACGGCAGAATGGAGGTGTGTGGCCGAGTGCACCCCTTGCCAGGACACGAGGACAATCACAGTATGGTCATCGACTACCTCATACCTTCTGGATTGCAAGGGGTGAGTACCTGACAATTCCTTGGCTTGGAGTCACAGCACATGAGAGATGGAGTGGTTGATCTGATTTCTTAGAGGGTCATCTTTGCTGTGAGAGATAGAGTGGTTGATCTGATTTCTTAGAGGGTCATCTTTGCTGTGCTGTTTTTTTTTCATTTGCTTTGGTTCTTTTTATTGGGTTGCAAATATGTTGTGTCTTTTAGGCTGTGTTTTACTTTAATAGGTGTTCAATTTTTTCCAGGTGCAAAAGGAACACCTGTGCACATGTTCATACAAACACAGCTACAACTTTTCTCTCTCTCTCTCTCTCTCTCTCTCTCTCTCTCGCAGTCTCTGTCATGCATGCACGACACCCACAGGCTTGCAAGCACACATACAAACATGCGCATACTCACATAAAGATACACACACATGCACACACACACACACACACACACACACACACACACACACACACACACACACACACACACACACACACATCCAGTTAAGAATGATGTGAAACATGAGATTAAAATTAGATCAGATATTGACTTTCCTACACGTGCAAAAACAATATCCTCTCAGATTACCCTGGCAATGTATACATCTGAGCTTAGGCAAGCCACGGGCATTACTGTTGTGTTGACAAAAAGTCTGTATCTGCCAGGCCCGCCCTTCTTCCCTACACCCCCTGGGAACTTCAAAGGGCCCATTTTGATATTGATCACACTATTTTAAACATGAAGGACAATATGAATATAGTGGCGAGCACTGTTAAATCTCATATTGAAGAGAAGTATCCAAATCACTTAAAAGTATACACAGATGGGTCATTAATTCAGAAAAATGTGGGCTCTGCTTATTTGAAACCTGATTTAAAAGCAGAGAGAAATGTTTTTCACTGGGGAAAAATAAATCAATTTTTACTGTGGAACTTACTGCAATATTAATGGCATTAAATTATGTTCTAAAATTTTCCATGATCTATGTTTCAAGCACTTTTTTGTGTTGATTCAAAGTATGTGCTTCAGGCACTGGAATCATTCAAATTGCAGAATAGATCAGAAATGATAACTGTAATTAGCAATTTGATTCATGCCCTTCCTATACAAGGCACGGCAGCTACTACTTTCTGCTGGATACCGTCACACTGTTGGTTTTATTATAACGATAAAGTAAACAGAGTGGCAAAACAAGGTGCAAAAGGTAGTTCAGAATCTTTCAGGATGAATTTTCCACTTTCGGTTCAAGAACAATATAGTATAGTGGAATCATTTGCTTGGAACCATTTCCAGAATTCTTTTAAAAAGTCTCATAAAAAGTTTATTTACACAGATTTAATATTGCAAACTTTAAAACACAGTCCCCCGTCAGCAGAACGTTATTGTCCCTTATACATTATAGGTGGAAAGTTGATGCTTTTACAACAAAATTTAGTAAAAATGCCTCATGCGTTTGTGGACAAAGCATCACAGTTGATCATATTATCTCATGTGCTGCTATCAAACAAATTATACTCATGCTGTCTACATATACAATTAGAAATATTTTTGAATCACCAGTATTAACCTATGAATTCTTTCTTTATCAAAAGAGTCCAATAAGTAAGTACTTATAGTTTCTTACATTTATACCTCATACCTATGAGGTTTCTTTTAAGTGAGTTAATCATGTACTACTACTAATCTACATAAAATGCACGAAATGACAATCTTCATCCGCCCCCTACCTCTCACTGTTCTCTCCATATCGAAACATTCTTAGTTTCTAGGTTTAACAGGAAGGTTTGGTTTGTTTGTTTATTTAATGATTTTTTGTGATGATGAGGGTTTTTATTGTTTTTTGTTTTTTGTCTAATATCACCTAGAGTGTTTAGATGTTAAATTTGAAACTAACATATGCATGCACAAGCGTGCACACACACACACACACACACACACACACACACACACACACACACACACACACACACACACACATGCATGCATGCATGCATGCATGCATGCACACACACACACGCACACACACACACACTCCTACTGGAACAGAAGAGAATGAAAATGACAGCCACACCCACATGCAGCAGGCAACATGAAGAAAAACAAACAGAAGAAAAAAGAAGGTAGAGTTGCATTGTCTTAAAAAAAAAACCAACAGTTTTCCTGGACAGGAGTGGCTGGCATTGCTCAAGATGAGTCACAGTGCCCACAATTAGGATTTTGTTTGGGGTGTGTATGGGTGATGTTCTTTCTTTCTTTTTAATCCAGTTCAAGTCTGTTGTCTCCGTAGTGGAAACCTCAGAGCCACCCAAGAAAGCAATGAAAGGAAGTTTAAGGGAAGTAGACAAGAAGATAGACCTGAACTATGTAGTCAAGAATTAGCTTAAAATTAAGGTATTCCTATGCTGTTGTTAAGGGTCGTGAAAAGCTGCAAATATTTTGAGTTGGTATGCTTGTTACTTGGTGTTTGAAATTCAGATATTACTCCTCAGAAGATTCTGAAGCATACTGAATATTCAAACATTTGTCTGATCTGTATAAAGTGTGACCTGAAAAAGAGTGACCTTGTCCTTCACAGCCTTGCCATCCCAATCAAGGTCAGGCCTTCTATGGTGCAATTAGTCGTGCCTACCTGCCGGCCTGCGAAGAAGGGGTCAAAGTGTGTCGCCTGCTGTGGGTGGCCTTCATGTTTCGCCACACCTTCACCATCGGCCACTCCCTGGACCTTGGCTGCGACAACGCTGTGATCTGGAATGGCATCAACCACCAAACCAGCAGGACTGGTGGCCCTTCACGGTAGGTGCAGTGACTCCTCTCGTTAAACTGAACGCACCTTGTGTTGTGTATTCATCCTCCCTTCAAAGAGTTTTGTTATTGTGTTACAGTATCTTTCGTCATGCATCCTTCCTTGTAAAAATTGTTTTTTTATTATGGTGAATAACTTTTTGTCGTATATCCTCCAATGAAAGAGTTGTTTCATTTGTATGTTATTGTTGAAATACCTGTTGTCATATAATCTACCTTTAAAGAGTTTAAAGAGTTAGTTATTTTATTAGTATATTAAAGTGGTTTTTATTGTATATCCTCCATGTAAAGAGTTGTATTGTCATTTTTTTTTTTCTGGGACACTTTGTCATTTGTGGACTCATGTGTGTAACATTCTAACAAGCAAGTCTATGCAATTACCCTGTGTTGATTGTTGGTGTATATACATATGCATCCGATTTGGCACCCACTTCTGGTGCCTGTATGTGGGCTCCCTCCATGGTTGCCCCCCCCCCCCCCCCACTCTCCCCCTTCCCATCTTCCTGACAGGGCAACATCTGGTTACCTCCCCTGGTGACCCTCCCCACCCTTCCCCACCCCTTCCGCTCCCCTCAAGACCAGAGGCTCAGTCTTGGGAATCTGTCATCAGAGCTTCCCCTGGGTCTACTGCCATAAGGGCTGAGAAGGTGACAGCCCTGATATGGCCTTTGGCGATCAGCAAGGCAGAAGTGAATGGAACTGACTAATGGGCCATGGGTTCTCAGTTGGTCAGTTCTAGATCACCTTCCGTCACAGTCACCCATGACCCTGTCTCTTTAGTTTTCCAGGAGGACTCGGTTGTGACTGCCTCCTCTGTGCATTGTGACCCCCCCCCCCCCCCCCCTCTAGGTCTCACCCCTTCCCCCCCACATCAACCAGCCTTGCTGCCCGCAGTACAGTACCCCCCTCCAGGTCTCTCCCCTTCCCCCCTCACATCAACCAGCCTTGCTGGCCGCAGTACCAGGGCTTGTTGCCAACCCTTTGAGATCACCTGCCTGCTATTTCAGCTCTCTCCCCCCCCCCCCCTTCCCACCTCATCTTCCTCCCCTGTCCCTAAAAGGACCCACAATCAATAACTCTTATCCCCCTCTTCACTCACCCCCCCCCCCCCCCCCCCCCCCCCTCCAACCCACCCCTTGAAGCCTGAAACCCTCCAGGCAGGCAGTCTCTCCCACCATGGCCGCTGATGAAGAGCCGTGGGCCCCAGTGACTGGGTCAGCTTGGTTCTGAAACAGGGTGTCCTCTCAACATGGGTAGGGAAGTGCCCCCCACCCCCACTCCCCTCAAATGTACCCCCCCCCCCATCCCCCTCAATGTTCCCCCCCCACACCCTCCCCTTTTACTTACCCATCACTCGCGGAGAGGGGAGTAGATGTTAAGTTTTTAGTTTGTGATGTTATCATACATTTTCCTCCTGGTTACTCATGGAAGAGGACCAGCCATATGAGCATGTATATATGTGTGTGTATATGTGTGTGTGTGTGTGTGTGTGTGTGTGTGTGTGTGTGTGTGTGTGTGTGTGTGTGTGTGTGTGAGTGAGAGAGAGAGAGAGAGAGAGAGAGAATATTGATGTACATGATGTTGTATCAGATGTTCATGTTTTCTTGCTTCAGTTTTGGATATCCAGATCCAGGCTATCTGAGGCGTGTCACAGAAGAACTTGCAGCCAAAGGAATCACAGAGGAGTTTGTGAAGCATTTCAAGGTTCCGTTCTTCAGTTTGGTAAGGGAGTAAGTAGTACAGCTTAGTCACAGAGGAACTTGCAGCCAAAGGAATCACAGAGGAATTTGTAAAGCATTTCAAGGTTCCTTTCTAAAGAGGTAAGGGAGTAAGTAGTACAGCCAAGTCACAGGGGAAAAAGAGTGATAGGAAGATGCTTGGATTGAATTTAAATGAAAATCAGAGTTTGAAGAATACCTTGTCGTAAAGAAAGAGTTTTGGCCAGTATCACCACAGAACAGCTCTTTTTTAACCTTCTCATGCCGCTCTGCTGAAGGACGGAGGCAGACAAGGCAGTTTGATTGGATGGGGTCTTCTCCTTCTTCACTCACACTTTCAGCATCATCTGGCCCTACAGTCACCAGCCATGGGCTGGGGTCACCAGCGTGGTCTGGCCTGCAGTCACCAGACTTGGGCTGGGGTCAACAGCGTGGTCTGGCCTGCAGTCCAGACTTGGGCTGGGGTCAACAGTGTGGTCTGGCCTGCAGTCACCAGACCTGGGTTGGGGTCACCAGCGTGGTCTGGCCTGCAGTCACCAGACCTGGGTGGGGTCAATAGTGTGGTCTGGCCTGCAGTGACTTGGGCTGGGGTCAACGGTGTGGTCTGGCCTGCAGTCACCAGACCTGGGTTGGGGTCAACAGCGTGGTCTGGCCTGCAGTCACCAGACCTGGGTTGGGGTCAACAGCGTGGTCTGGCCTGCAGTCACTAGCCATGGGCTGGGGTCAACAGTGTGGTCTGGCCTGCAGTCACTAGCCTGGGCTGGGTCAACAGTGTGGTCTGGCCTGCAGTCACTAGCCATGGGGCTGGGGTCAATAGTGTGGTCTGGCCTGTAGTCACTAGCCATGGGCTGGGGGTCAACAGTGGTCTGGCCTGCAGTCACTAGCCATGGGCTGGGGTCAATAGTGTGGTCTGGCCTGCAGTCACTAGCCATGGGCTGGGGTCAACAGTGTGGTCTGGCCTGCAGTCACCAGACTTTGGCTGGGGTCAACAGTGTACCAGTGTGGCCTGCAGTCGCCAATCTGTCCTTGAAATGAAAATCAGTGAGGTTGGTTCAAGGCCAAGGTGAAATAGGATTGAGGTTAAAAGGGTGAGGTCACCTCATATAAATGATAGTCGTGACTTGCAGAATTCAGGCAGAGAAGAGCAGAAGACAGAAAGTAACTCAGAGTTTGGTTGAATTCCGCCCCCTGCAGTGATACACATGCACTGTTTGGGACTTCATTGCCAGCAGTGGAAGACCTGTTGTCTGGCAGTTTTATCACCAGAGTAGGTGTAGGTGTAGAGTTGGGATGGTGCTGGTCAGTTCTTTATCATGTCATTACAACCTGCTGCTAATGTCAAGGAGGTATACATCTTCAGAGTTGCTTTCCCCTGGATTCAAATGAGGAAGAAGGTGGATGTGTTTAAGATCAGCAGGGCAGGGGGGGGGGGGGTAGAATCAGAACAAACTCAAAGGATGCTGTAGTTCATCGTGCATCTTCCCTGAGAGAAACGCAGTGTGTGGCTGAAGCAATGCCAGCGATGGCCATGTCGTGTGTGTGTGTGTGTGTGTGTGTGTGTGTGTGTGGGTGGGGGGGGGGGAGTTTGTGTCAGAAACAGTGTAGATTTTTGTTTTTTGGGGTACAATCTGTTTACATGAACTTTTAGTCTGTTCAGCTAAAAACGCTCCTAAAGGAAAATGGTTGAAGAGTTTCATGTGTCAAGGGGTGGTATGGAGAAGCTGGCTGGATGCAGTGTCACAGTGACTTCTCTTTGCAGTGATGTTGTTCCTGACTGATCAACGGACTGTCTGTTTGTTTCAGGAGGTGTTCGCCCCAGTTTTGGAGGAGAGAAATGTGCACTCTCAAAGACAAACAGTGTCAGACATCTGCATGATTTGCCTCTTACCTGGACATTGAAAATCTGCTTTTTTTTTCCCCCTAATAGACGCATTTGTCTTGCTGCTCATTGTGGTGCCATGAAAAAGTGACAGTGCCATGAAAAAGTAACAGAGTTGAGTTCTTGTCAACACTACCTGTTGTCATATGATTTGTGCCATTGCCAGTCAGCATTCTGTGCGACGTTTTCCACCTGTTATGCAATGACATTTTCAAACTTGATGCAACGAGTAGAAGAAGTCTCAACTTTTAGTTATTTCCGTCGCTGTAAAGAATGTACTGCTGTTGGACTGGTGCCGATTGTGTTCATTGTAGAACGTGGAACATGTCAGCTATGTGTATGATTCACCTTGATGGTGTGTTTGTGGTCATGAGCACACCTGTTACATGAAAAAAAAAAATTTTTTTTTGTGGTCATATTCAACCAAAATGTCATCCTTTTCGGAAGATGTATTAACTTTGCTTGGCAGTTACACAATCTTTTTTTTTTCATGTTTTAGGTCAAAATGTGTATAAGATGTAGTAGTTAGTACATATCTCATGCCAGAGTTGCCATGTATTTCACTGAATAATTGCTTTCATCATCCTTTTCAATGCCTAACAGTTAAGTAGTGGGGAAAACAAGTGCAGGTTAACAGTTCTTCCATCATCAATGCCTTTCTGGTCTGCTGCTGCTTTTTGATTTGTTTTGCTTTGTTTGCCTTTTGCTAGTCATCCATGCCTGTGTTCAGAGTCATTTCTGTAATGAATGATTCGTCTTGTGCATTTATTTCTAGAACTTTCATTTTAGTTTCACATTATGACTCTAGTCTTGGCATGCAGGACAGTGTAGTAAAGAGTGCCTCCATGATTTCTTGAAATGAAATGTGTTTCACCTGCGTTGTAGGTAATGCATCTCAGAAAATATGGCACCTGTCTTTTACTGTGTCTGAAACAGCTGTCTACGCAAAGGCTCACCAACGATGGCCATGATCAATCATTATTTGTGTCAGAAATACACCAGAATAGTGCAATGCAAAATGGCAAACTATATACCAAAGTTAGGAAATGTAAAATGGTTTAAAGCAAAAAGGTAGTTATGAAATGCATGTAAGTCTAAAAACTAAAACAAAAAATACAGATAATATAGATTGCTATTACTATGATTATAATGAGACCTGATCTCTGTTTGTTAGTCAGCTGGAACTCTTTTTTTTTCTGAATTGGTGAGATTTTTGCCAGAGTGACTGTTTTCAACCCAACTGTCAAGGTAGCCACCTTCCACAACAGGAATGATGTCTACAGCAGTGTACATGTGTTTGATTTGCATGTCATTCATCCCACAGCAGTGTACATGTGTTTGATTTGCATGTCATTCATCCCACAGCAGTGTACATGTGTTTGATTTGCATGTCATTCATCCCACAGCAGTGTACATGTGTTTGATTTGCATGTCATTCATCCCACTGGCTGTTGATGGCCCGGTCTGTGTGGACAGACGGCATGGGCTTCAGTGTGCATGCATGATGGTTTTTTTTTTTTTTTGCTGTCCCATCTTCTGTGCCACCTCAGTGGCAGTGCACCCCCACGCCGCTGACACCCTGTCCACAGCCACAGCCAGTCAGTTCTGCCGCAGCCCCATCACCGGCAATCCATAGGGAGCAGTCGATGTCAAGTTGTCAAGAGACAACCCACCGGAGGAGACACTGCACTGTTGCTGAGTCACTTTGGTGGTGCTCAGTGGCGCCTGTTTCTGATCCAACATACGCATACCACAACCCCCTTTTCTGTTTCTGTATTTGATACGTATTTAAGTAGAACATGTAGTGTGTCAGATAAAATTGGAATATTTCAGATGCTATTATTGTTTCAGATGCTATCATTGTTTCTATTGTTTCAGATGCTATTATTGTTTCAGATGCTATTATTGACAAAATCCACTTTTGAAGGTTTGGATTCCAATTGGATATTTGTCACCAAAACACTATTGTCATCAAAACACCACTGTCTGTGTGTTTGACACACGGATGTTTTCAGACATTGTTTAGGTGCATTGTAGAACAAGATATTCTCATGCCTTTGTTGACCTTCACTTCAGCTTATGTACCTGAGTTTCTTTCTGACTGTAGTTTTAAACAAAAATATGTGCCATGTTGTCTCCATAGTGAATGTATGCTTGCCGTACCTGCCTAGGTTTTTACTCCATTGCCAAATTCATTTGATTTTGTTTTCAATTTCAATGAAACTATTTGCGTGAATGTGATTTTATGACTTGATAAAGGTGAAAGTGATAACATGCCTGTGTGGGTATGGTTTGATAATATGATATGACTTGATAAAGGTGAGAGTGATAATGTGTCTGTGTGGGTGGGTGTGATTTTATGACTTGATAATCAAGTCATAAAATCACACCCACACAGACACATTAGCACTTTCACTTTTATCAAATTAATAAAGGTGAAAGTGATGTGTCTGTGTGGGTCTGATTTTATGACTTGATAAAGGTGAAAGTGATAATGTATCTGTGTGGGTGTCATTTTATGACTTAATAAAGGTGAAAGTGATAAAGTGTCTGTGTGGGTGTGATTTTTTGAAAATGGTGTTATTTTTGAAATGATAATGACAGTATTGGAAACTGCAAAAACACAAAAAGAAAAGATGTGAGGGTACATGCGACTTTTGCGGTTGTGTAGTGATGAGAGGACGCATCAAGTTGTGAAATAATTGACAGACTAAAATTGTTTTGTATATGTTCTTCGGTTATGGGAGGAGAGCATCTGTTGTAAAAGTTAATGACCAAAATTTGTGTGAATTGGTGAACAAAAATTGTCAGCAGTGTTCTGCAATTTTTCCCCCTCTTTTTTTTTTTTTTTTTAATCATAGTCTAAGCTCCACTCTTCATTGTTTAAATTATACCCCCACCCCACCTCTGTCCTCAGAGCTACTTTTTTTTTTTTTTTTTTTTTTTTTTTTTTTTTTTTTTTTTTTTAAAGAAGAGTGCCATTGCATTTGATTTTCTTGTGAATTCTGAGTTTATTGATATCAGGTTTTCTGTGTGTATGTGTGCATGCA